>WBNM01026954.1:516904-642449 GCA_013399055.1 Ramphastos sulfuratus
CACACAGTACTCCAGGTGGAGTCTGACAAGAGCAGAGCAAAGGGGCAGAATCACCTCCCTTGCCCTGCTGGCCACACTTCTCTTGATGCACCCCAGCACACAGTTGCTGTCTGGGCTGCATGTGCACTCTGCAGGCTCATGTTGAGCTTTTCATCAATCCAGACCCCAAGGTCCTTTTCCTCAGGGCTGCTCTCAGCCATTCACCACCCAGCCTGTAATTGTGCTTGGGATTGTGCCTACCCAGGTGCAGGACCTTACACTTGGCCTTGTTGAATTTCATGAGGTTGGCTTGGGCCCACCTCTCCAGCCTGCCCAGGACAGGCATCCCTGCCCTTTGGCGAGTTGACTACCACACAGTTTGGTGTCATCTGCAAACTTGCTGAGAGTGCACTCAATTCCTCTGTCCATGATGTTACACTATTGTGAGTTACAGGACTGAGTATTTTAATTAAGCATGATATAAAATATTTGCCCTCTACTTTCTTGTTTTCTTTTTCCTCTCAAACCACTTTGTTACCTCTCTAAAAGTCAGGCATGAGGGTAGACAGTTGCTCTGACTATACAGATAGCAAGAAAGAAGCTTCCCCAATGAAACAACCACATAAAAGTTCCTCAAATATCCACCTCCATGTTTGTAACTTAAGTGTTTGGCATAATAAAGATAACAGTAGTAGATAAGTAGTTTATCTAAATGTATTGCCAAGAACAAAAGCAGACAAAATGATAATAAAGTATTATGCTATCAGGAAACCAGAAAGCACCACAATTCAACCAGGCCTTGTATTAATTTCAGTTACTTTCAGTTGTATTCACAGTGATTACAATAAAAATGAGAAGAACAAGAAGAGGAATTGTGTGGAAACAAACAGCTCAAGCAGGCTTTGCTGGAATGTGGGAAAGTTGCTGAAATTCATATTAAAATCAACAAAAGTATTCAATATATGTCTTGCGGAAGGAAGTTGTGTTTAAAAAGGGAAAGGGTCAACTGTTAACAAAAATATTTAGGCAACATGAAAAATTACATATAATTTCATCAGGAGTTTGGGACTGGTTACATGAGGGTGTGCAGACTTAAAAGTGACAACTTTTACAGCTGAACAATGCTTTCACATCAAAATCTTGGCTCCTTCCAAATCAATGGCATAGTTCCCATGCACTTCAATGGAGCCAGGATTCCATGTATATCCATTTTTTTTTTCATTCTTCCTTGATATTTGTATCACAACTATCTGGCAGGCTCTTGTCTGTAGAGGTCAGAATTACAGCTTTCTATTCATGTGTCAGGCTTACGGCCCATTTTCTCATAAAAACCAGAAAAGAGTGAAAAAGTGTTAGGCATACTTGCAGTGCTGTATCTTTCATTTCATTGCTCAGAGTAAAGAATTCTTTGCTGCATCTGCTAGGAGAAGGGAAAAAATGCAAGCAAAAGGACTAAATGCTGCCTGTGTGTAATGCTTAACTCCAAGGCTTTTAAAGAGCTCTTATTTTCAGCTCTACATGTATTAAATTTCGGATATGGGTGTCACGGGATTTAAGCAGAGGCAGAATTACTTCAATGCTGTCTCCTCTTAAAAATGCTTCCTGAATATGGAAAAGTAGTGCATGGTCAGGAAGGAAGGTGACTTTCATCAAACAGATCTGTCATGCAGTGAGACTATTTAACTCATCGAACAAACCCTGGCATTTGTGCCTCTGAATATAAGCATTAACCTAGAAAAATGAGAGAGATTAATGAAAATTCAAATTGAGAGAAGGAAAATAAGAGATAAACTACTGCTTTGCAGATGAATGAGGGGTTTTTTAAATGCTTATATCCACAGAGCTTGTCAAAACGCACCAAGAAGTGCCCTGGTAAGTGAGAAATGACACAGAGAAGGTAATAAATGTGAATGGGGAGCTTTGTGTTCCCCCAGTGCACTATTTGTACACTACAAAAGCTTTAAAAGAATTGTAATTCTACACTCACTGTTGCTTATCTTGAGGAAAGTACATGCACTCTGCAAAGTGGCTATTGCTATTCTGTTTTTAAAGCCCATTGGAGAACACATGGACATTACAAACCAGAACATTTCACAAATATAAAGGGGAGCCTTAGAATAAGTAAGAAAACATTCAGACAAGTGAAAATACTTTAACTATAGTCTAAGAATGTTAGGAAAGAAGCAATATACCAGCTGACTTTAGTTGCTGAAAGTGTTCTGGTAGATAAAACAATATCCACAGTAGATAAAATATACTTGGTAGTACACGTGCATCTATCAAAATAATATGCTAACAGTGAGTGATTCCATATAATAAAATTATAATTGCATACTATTGATTTCCAGAAAGAGCTTGGCTCCAAGCTAGAGACAGAGTGAATCCAAGAACAGAGCATTTGTGGGTATGGTCAGTAAATAAGATCATGGCCACAGCTCTTCTGACATTTTCTTAACTCTTCTTGTTACCATGAACCTAGATAACAAGAAGTTATTTCAGAAGCACTATTACGTCATTAACTTCCTAGACAGCTAATACAATATATTATATTTGTTGTTTAACATAAATGTGGACATAAATTCTCAATTTTGTAATAGGTAGATCTTACACAATCCATGACAGAGAGGTTATGACTTGTCTGTCCCTTTTTGGTGGGGTGCATGAGCATATTATTTGTCATATTGGAAATATTTGTGAGTACATCATAAATATTCCATACCATACTGGTCATTTCTGAAAGCTGTATCAGCAAATATTTCTGCTAGCAGCCTCTTTCTGCAGAGTATTAGTAGAAATTTAACACACTTGGGAAGTGCAAACGCCAGGGTTGACGAGCCTGGGATCAGTGCCAGTACAAAAGCAGCTACACAGCTTTCATACCAGCCAGCTCATATCCTACAAGCTGGGAAAGCAACTAGGGAGAACACATCCCTTCATGTAAAATGTACCTAAATATATCCAAGACACTGAGGCTAACATCATAATTACTGATAGAAAAGGACACGAAACATATCATCTCTCTTTCATTTTCTCTTCCACCAGCCATCTGAAAAAGAAATCCTTTCTGAGTAGAAAAAAATCATCCTGTATTTCCTTCAAGGTCTCTTTCTCCTGATTTCATTGTCTTTCTCAACAAGTTGCCAAATGGTGTTTTGCTTGCTGCAAACAAGGATCACAAAACTGTTCTTTTTCCTTTGGCATATTTGCCTTAAGGAAAAAAAAAAATGTTTGTTTGGGTTTTTTTGGTTTTATATATAGTGGTAATGATGAAAACTTTGTTAAAGCAAGAGCTCTTGCTCTTTGATTCACAAAGAAAAACTGCAGCAAATGTGATTAGGAAGCTTGCTGTAAGTCTCACTTGACTGCCCAAATTTAATGTGGAAGCAACAGAGAATCGTAGAATGCTCTGGGTTGGAAAGGACCTCCAAAGGTCATCTAGTCCAACCCTCCCAGCAGTCAGCAGGGGCATCCTCAACTAGACCAGGTTGCCAGTCAATGTGTTGCTCTTCAAGCTGTAGGAAGATCATAGTTTAATTGTATTTACATCAAGAATCTCTTTGTGATATTTCCATGAAATTCAAGATAGTGAAAATTATTAATTCTGTTTTGAGAGAAAGAGTTGACAGTTGTTGCCAAAGAATTATGTGGAGCTTAACTGAGTTTTGATGCTCTTGCCGTTATCTACAAAATCAATTTTACCAAGTGCTTTTGCGATGGGATCTAAATATCTATCAAGTGTTAAAACCCACAACACTTACAAAACAGAAAGATTCTAATGAACAGTGGCTGAGCAAATCAAGGCTATTCTCACTAGGGAGGAGGAAGTGTTGTGGTGATCTAATTGATGATTTTCTTTGTATGCAGAAGACTGATAAAATTGCCCTAGATGAGCTCTTCCCACTGTCAAAAACACAAACCAAATTATACATAATGCATTGTCGTGGTAGGCCTAAGGAGGACAAAATAGGCTTATACATGTCCTGGCCTGCCCAGGCATGTTTTTCTGCTCTCCCTCCTTCTGCCATGGGGAGAAGCAATCACGGGAAAGAGGACAAAGAATCTGGAGCCACTGAGATGGCCAGAACCCTGGCCATTTGCATCCTGTGGTAAACAAGGTACACAGGCTCATCTTGTGTATGCCTTGTACAAGGCCTGTGCTCTGCCCTAAAAAGAGTAAAGCAAGCCTATGGCTTCACATAATATGGTCAAGCTTGGCTACCTGCCATTCTGATTGGCTGTTCTGTGTCCAAAGGCCCATTAGTCTCGGGCTGTATTGATCAAGAGAGATGAGCAGATGACACAACCTGCACTGCCATTGTATTTGTGCTCTGCCATTGTATCCTGAACTGCCTGGAAACTGCCTTCCAAGAGTTTACCAGGAACAGTCTTTAAATGCCTTCATGCAATCAGCCTGCACAGACAGCGTGACATTGTTCTGAGACTGCACATCACAAGACATCCTGCCTACACCTGACAGTCTCCTGCCCAGATGAGAAGTTCTGGAGATACACAGATCATCCAGAGGAGCTCAGGACCAGGTCAGAGATTGTCTGCCTCTTTCTGCAGTACCCTGAAGCCTGGGAAGAATCAGAAGCCTCAGTGGATGACCAGACAGTATCAGAATTTCCTGAAAGCATTTGGATACTGTTTGAAGCTGTAGCCAGCCCTGCGAGTTGGGAGATATTTTGTGAGTAAATACTTAAAGCCTCTTGTTCTTCACCATTGCCTTCTGCCATAAGCAGAACGGAGCTCCTTGGGTCCATTCAGTGGGCAAGCGGAGTATTGACTGCAAGCGGCACACTAACTGCAGCAACCTTCTCTTCTGGTTCAATCGAGTTCAATTAATGTTATATATTATTGCTAGTTATTTCTAGATCCTGTTATTACCTGTATAAAGTTTCCATGGCCAATGCAAAGAACCGATTATTATTAAAATTAGTGATTGAGGTGGCGAGAGTTCTGAATATTGAATGTTAATAAACAATATTAATCTTTAAAAATCACCTTGCATTATTTAATTACCCCTCCACTACATGCATATTCCAGGAAATTAGGAGCAGGTAGGAACTTAACAGAAAACTACTATATTTCATCCAAAGGGAATATACATATTGAACAGCCTATAAGGAAGTCTAGGGACAGGGAGAAGATCAGCCAGCTCCTGATGCATAGGTCAGCAGAAAGATGCCAGGTCTCCTTTCCCAAAGTGCCTTTCTACTACGTACCTGAGTACCTGTGCAAAGGACATCTGCAAGAGGTAAGAAAGAGGTAAGAAGAAATTGCTATTGCCTGTTCAAATCAAAGGGAGTAGTTTACAGACTGTCCAATGGGCAGCCTCATCGGTGTTATTCCCACTTGTACAGTTCTGAGTTTAATGGTCATGAGAGATTAAATTTACAAAAAGTGCATGATTACTTGCTTCACAGGCTGAATCAGTGACTACGTACCCTTAAGCAGCAGGGTTTGCAGGACAAGCTGACTCTTTTCTTGGCTTTTTTTTTTCATACCTACTTGTAGATATGGTTTGTTAATCCCTGCCATTAAGTACAAAGACAAAAAAGAGACATACACCTAAGAAGAAAATATTACTTCTTACTGTAAGCATTAAGGTTTCCCTGGCAAAGAATTCAGGTTTTGTGTTGTTCCAGCAGATTGTTTGAAACTGAGGAACCGCATTAGTACTTCTGGAACAAGGAATAAAAGGAGGAGCCAAGAGTATGAAAAAGCATTACAGAAGCCTTCCTGCTCAAGAAACTTAAAAAAAATTGAATGACTGAAGCTTTTAGAAATGTAATGTAGAAGATTGACACTCAATTAACAGGCAAATAAAACAAATTGCCTAGGAGTCATTTTTGAGTTGCAATTTTTTTCTGTTCTCTGGTGCAGTCAAGCTTTAAGCATTTAGTTATCTGTAGTGGCAGGATTCAAAAGAGGCCACTTCTGCCAAGACTGGTAAAACCCAAACTTTCTTGCCACTCTTACCCCAACTTCAGTCTTCTTAGTATAGAAGGGAAGGTAAAATAGAAAGAGTATCTGCTTAATATGCCACAATGCAGAAGGAGTTAGTCTGTTGGCAACCTCTGGAGATGGGTCCAGTGCAGGTCTTAGGGCTGGCTGGCACAGCCATGCACTAGGCTACAGGAGGTCAGGGGCACAGGAGGTGAAGCATCTGTTGGCTGCAATGAGGATCTTCAGATTCATTGGCTCAGTTAACATAAATTTTTCCAGAATACGTATATAGGGATTCTGGTATATCTTCTATCCATATATCCAGGCCTTGGACATTATTCATTACGATTACGTTTCTAAGAGTGACAAGTAAACCTTCACCCTGCTGTTTAGCCCCATCTGCTGTATCTTGCCTTGTCTTGTCTGTCTTTCTAAGCCAACAATGAGGGAACTTTCTTTTCTGCTTAAGCAGATGTTTAACTTTCAGCACTTAAGATGACCTCCTGACATGGGTTTGAAATTCTGGCCCTGATGAAATGGGTGGAAATTTTGGCACTGATTTTGACAGAGCAAGACAGAGCATTCCAGGTGCTTTACTCGAAGCATATAAAATTACACACCATAGGCCCTTCCTCTTTCTCAACTTCTCAGTCATCCTAGGCATCACTAAGTGATAAACACAAAAATCTTAGGGAAACAAAATGGCATCTTTAAAAAGGCTCCTACGCAAATGATTAAAATACTTTTTAATATATACAATAGGTACACCTATGCACACATGGACACACATATATAAGATGTCAATGGGATCAAAGCTTTTCTACAGCACTTTAATAGGTGGCATGCACCCTCAATTATCTGCTAAAATCCAAACTTGTACATGCACGTGCAGGTGCTGGGAGCTGCTTTTTCATATTGTTGGCACAGAGCCACATAGTAGAGCCGTACACCTTCATTTTTTAACAAGCCTGTGTTTTCTCAGGTGTTCATTTATCTCTGTGAAGAAGTTTCTCAGGCCTGTAACCTCAAGTTTAGTATGCTAATAGGAAGAGGTGCTCTCACTGCCAGTAAACAGGCCTTGTTCTGTCTGAGATGCAAGGATATAACAATAGGATTATTTTCATATTTTTTACAAATATTCTTTGCAAATGTAGGGATTGCGGACGTGCAATGGTAACAATTGACATTTGGAATAGGCTACAAAATTATGTGGTAGGGTATTTTACCACACTTTTGTCAGTAAATTTGGATAAATTTCTAAGAGGCAAGTTTGGATTCAGTCCAAAAGATGCTGTCCTAGAGTCATGAACAACTATGAAATATATGGCCTCTGTTGAAATGCCTCTTTTTGACCTTAGAAATCCGTTGAGTGCATGTTGGATTTGGTGACACAAAGATACTGTGAACAAAGACAGAATGTTGTTGGGGGTTTTTTTTTTCTTGAAAAAAACCCAACACAAAATTGGTTTGGATAATGAAGCAGAGCAAAGAAAGATGCAGATTACTATCCATGTGCTTAATATAAGCACTCTGCTTAAGTGCAATGGTCTTTTCATTCACTCTTACCTTTTAAATTTCCAGAGTGGATTGACTGTATTTTTCAGTGAGTGAATTGTTCATATTTAACATCTCTTTGGCAGTTTGGGAAGTACCTCTCTTCTTGCTACTTAAGCCCTATTACAACAACTGTGATTTTTCTTCAGGCAGTTATTGTCAGTTCCCATTTCTCTCAATACTCTGCATTTTGACAGCAACACAGCCTAGGAGTCAAGTTACAGATTTTTCCATTCTCTGAGAGGCCTTTGCTTTTCTGCAGCCATCTACTTCAACGTTTCATACCTTCTCCTTTGCAGTCAGTAGAGTTTTATTATTGTCTTTCGCAGGCTAGGGACAGGGGTCTGGTTTTCCTTTTGTGCATTTATGTGATCCAAAGAACTGGCTCTTGTTATCTAAACTGAAAGTCACTTTCTCATCCATTAGTTGATGTATTATAAAGATCAAAAGTTTGGGGATTTGTTGTTGATGCTAATCTCAGAACATTTTTCTTTATTTGCTGCTCTTGTAGGTTCTGTGTTTGAGAATTTGCAAAACTTGTTTTCAATGTCAACATCCAAGTACTTCCCATAAATAAAAAAGCTGGAGTCACTTAAAATAGTTTCAAAGACTTCCCTATACAGTCTCAGATGGAGTAGTCTGTAGTTTCCTGGTATTAATCTATGGTTTTATTTTAAACTGTAGTATTACGTTGCCATTTGTTTCTTCCAGTCTTTTTGGATCACTGTAGAAATATATAAGGTTATGAAAAGCAGTTGTATCTTTAAAGAATGCTAAAATTCTTCTAATTTTTTGCTTGCTTTTATGGGTAGTATGGAAGATACACTGTTTTCAAATCTTAATTAGGATCAAAAATGTTTAACTCCTACCTATTGCAGAGTTTCCAGAATGAGCCTTAAAAATAAAACAACAAACAAATAAAACAAAACAAAAAACCAAAGAACAAACATAAACATAGATTACTTAAAACTATATTTTTTCTAAGTTTTAAAATGGGAATAACCTTCGGGGTCATCAGTTACTTCTAGGAGGAGGATATATGACAGAAGCAGCTTTTTGGGAAGAAAACCAGTGTGCAGGAGTATTTAACTATCCAAGAATATCTCAGCATTTTGTGAACAAGTTAACATCACATATGTCCACTGCATGGAGCAGCAGGAGCCATTAGTAACACTCTGAGAAAATACTGTGGCTCCCCAGCACCAGCTAACACCAGCACTGCAGGAGCTGCCTTTGACAGTGCTTGTTCTATACCTATAAATGTCCTTGAATGATGTATGTAGTTCTGTTTCTGCCCTTGCTGACTCCCTATGTCCTACTGTGACATCACTTGACAGCAAGTGATACCACACAAGCACAGATAAACACTAAATACAATATTTTCCATAAACTTGCTGCCACAGGCATCGCTTCACCAACAGGTTGCTCATTGCCTTTATGTTTCTTATCTCCGAAGATGTGTCCCTCCAAAGCCAATGGCAAACTCACGTCTGCTTTCTTCAGACTGTAGAGAATTGCAGCTGTGGTGGAACACAGCAGCAGTACAGCCTCCTGCTGTCAGGTACCTGTGAATCCTGCATGAGGAGATTTGAGGTATGCACTCAACAGCTTTGCAAATTAAATCTGAGCTTCAAATGAAATCAGAGTTGCAAATGAAATCAGAGTTGCAAATGAAATCTGTGATTTCTCTTAATGTGTCATTTAAAATCTTCCCTTTTAAATAGCAATGCCTTCCTCAAAACTGTTGTCATACACTAAGGGGCATCTCAGAGCATCAGTGATACTGCCACTAGACTCAGCCCAGACACCAGACAGATCCAGGACCACCCAGGTCATGCTGCCATGTTCACTGCTCATCGGAAAAGGTAGGAGCCATCCTTCAGTTTCAGTTATTCTCTCTCACTCCTGCTGTTTTACAGTAATTGTTTTTTAGTAGTTTTCTATGCCTCAACTCATCTTTTCAAGGGATTCAGTGGTTAGCTTATTCTGTAATTTCTGTTACAGGTTACTTCAGTCAAAGTGCAGTTTTCTCTTAGTATACTCTTTAAATAAAGCAGAGTGAACACTCTTGAGAAAGGATCTTAACAGTTCCATTGGTTTATTTTGGTATTTGCAACCACTTCATTTCCTTTCTTTAAACTTCATAAAAGTGATTTAAAAATTATTATTATTTGTGGGCACAGTGATAGAAAGAATAAGGGCTGTAAATATGTATAGGCACAACATTTACACTAAAATGCTACGTCTGTTTATCTTGGATATTGTATCTGAAACAGGTTCTCTCTAATCTGTGGAGTGAGAGTTAACACAGGGTTCAGGTGGGCAGTAATACCACACATTTACTCTGAAATGCTGCCCAACACCAGTCACCAGGGGAAGCAGTAGTTTCATGGAGCTAATGGGAGATTTAAAGTAAAGGCATTTGGGGGGGGGGGGGGGGNAAATGAAAGGGATTTGGGGGGGGGGGGGAATGCTGAAATTGACTTGAAAATTATTTTCTAGCAGAAGAAGAGCTGTGACATACCAGATCGGGATAACTAGCCAAGGTTTAGTTTGTTTTTTGCTGGTTTGGGGGTTTTGTTTGTTTGTGTTTTGTTCTGTTTGATTTTTTTTTTTTTTTTTGGTGATATATGCAAGATTCAATTCTGCAGAGGAATTTGCATATAATCCTCTTTAAATTTCCCCTTGATTTTTTTTTTTTCAAAGAATGACCATTTCTTTGTAGTTTTCAGGTAGTGTCTTTATAACGTGCTTTACTCTCTCACTGGCGTGTGTCCCTCCCCAGTTAAAACCACAAAGCAAAGCACAGATTTCAAAATGCATGTCCTCCTAAGCACTTTCCTAGGAATTTTGCTGAGCTTAAATGTCTTCAGTACGTGTGAGAAAGTACCTAGCCCTTCCCTGGGCAACAGAATGCTATATAATGGAAGAAATATTATTCTTGGCATGATAATTAAAAAGAAATGGCACATTTGAATAGTACTAGGCCACAAAACATGAGGCTTACAGCTGGCAAACCATATAACATTATTCTAGGGGAAATTTTTTTTTCCACTACGGTAGGAGTTACATGGGTGATATGTCAGGAGCCTTTGGCTTTGGTTAGTTTTTAGTGTAACATTAATATAACTGAAACCATAAAATTTTATTTCACATAGTAATTTTGCAGAAGTAATTTTCTTCTCATTTCAACTGGACAAGTCAAGTGAAGCCTGCACATACTGAATCCAGAAATATTTCATAACAATACAATGATTTCTTAAATTTTTAATGAGATTTCTTCTATCAGCCCCAGCATATTAGAGGTTGTAGGTTTTCTTTCCCCTTTTGTGCTACAGCAAAGCTAGAACAGTCCAAGACGCTACTGTTCTTCCAAGGCAGCACAACCCTGCCTGGAGGTGTCATTCCAAGCAGTGAAGTATCTACCACTTCCATGGGTAATGTGCACTTTTATTAAAGATCCATTAAAAAGTGTACCTTGAGCATCCTGCAGATTAAGCATGGAACCTTGAGGAGGCTGTGCATCTCTGGAAATAGATGCACATTTTTAAGTTTTTATTTTTAATGAGTGGATTTGCACAATGACCTCAGTATTTGGACATGGATAAATACCACAAATTTTCTTTAAACAGCTACATCCCCAGAGTGCATAGCCAACACCAAGAGTACATAGGACCTTCTGCAGGGGACCCTGTTGAGTTGATGGAGCTGTACCACTGCCAGAAACAGCCACGGATGTCCCAGACTCTGTCATTCTTTAGTTTTCCAGCACATTCTCATGTGCCCCTAGTGCAGATGTAATCACAATATCCTCCTAAGAAAACACCTTTAACAAAAATGAATAGAATAAAACCCCTCAAATCCATTCATTTCAGTTCTGTTGAAACTAATTATCAGAGAATATAATCCATCTGTAACAATATATTTAATTATTTCCAAGTCAGGGAAATTAATGTGGTTTTAGCTATTCTTAGTTCCAAGGAGATGGGCAGAAGTACTGTTCCCTTTTCTCACAGGTGCTCAGCCCAGCAGCACCACTGAAGATTCTATGGCCAGGAGCTATGATGTCCAGCTGGCATGCCAGGGAGCAGTTGCAACATCAGCTTCTGATGGAGAAATCTCTGTGTTTACCTTCAGGTGAACGGCAGCCCATGGGTGTTACTGTTGGAAGCTGGTGAGGGCATTCCTTGCATGCTTCTGTATAAGTATTTGGAAGAAGGGTGGGTGGCCACACCTTTCAGCAGCCACAGAAGAGGATCATAGTTCCTACCTGCTCTTTCTACATTATATTGCCATTATCTCTTCCTCTACAGTAGTTGCAACTAGTCTGTGAAACAAAGAAAACACACGAAACCTCCCTGATGGGGGAAAAACCTATAAAACTAGTCTTCCCCACTCCATTATATAATGGTATGAGGTATCACTGAAGATGCCAGAAATATTGGGAGAAAGAAGACCCTGTGTGATCTTTCTTCTCTTCCACAGCACATAGCGTGACCTGAGCTCACACCAGCCCATACAGAGACTCAGGATATTCAGGCTGAGGAACCCTGGGGAGGAATATAGTCTGTGATGGAAACTCAAGGTAGTCTCTGACTCTACAGATCATTTAAAGGCTGTTGGTTTACATTGTGCATTAGTGTGTGTGTGTGTGTGTGCACGAGGCTGGTGGGCTCCTTAGGCACTGATAGCCTTTTGGAGGTTGTAGTGTATTCGAGAAGGTTTGTTTTTGGCATCATGTGGCTACAGTCATTTGGAGCCCAATCGTGCACTAAAGAACATGTCAGGAAACCACAAGACATAGTTTCTCTGTGTGGCGATAATCTGCAGGGAGCTTGGATAGCTGTAATGGTACATTGCTGCTTGCTTTATGTCTGGCTTCGCATTAACTCTTCAATTTGCTTGCTTTGGCTTCCCTGACAGTTAAATGCATACACGCAGGGTCAAATCGACATAGTAAAAATTCAGTTTCTGGGATCAGCTCCTTAGTGGAGCACCTCGTGCTGGTTCCTGCTCCCGCGTGCTGCATGGAGTTGCGTGCACTGCGCCACTGGGGTAAGTCACCAGCTCACCTTCCCTTGATCATTTTCTGTGACAGTGACTAATTCCAGAGGCATTGCTAATGAGCTAGAGATTTTCACCTGAATAAAATTTACTATGACATTTACTATTTTTAACTGTTATCAAATTAACTTTAAAAGATCTCTGTGTCTCCCCACAAAACAGGACAGTGCTTGCAAGGCTGCATCATTTCCTCTCCCATCCATAACGTATAAGCTTTCTCAGGCCCAAAAGATGCAAAATATATTGAACTGGAAAATGAGATCCACGTGAATTTGCGATACTGGAGGGAGCTTTGACTAATCATTGCTAGATCTAGTTTCTTTTCTAGTATTTACTGATGCTTTTATTTAAGCAAATGTGTTTTAGATATGTTCTATTCTATTCTGTGTCTAGTAAAAATAGACAAAAATGTTTGCAATAAAAATAGCCTGCTATTTTACATATATTTTTCTTATCATCAAAAGTGAACTTAAAAAAAAAAAATCTATTATTTTTCCACACTAAAACCATCCAACTTCAGATTTACACTGTCTATGTGTAAATTAGATTGAGGAGAGACAGGCAAAGAAGAACCAAATATTAACAGCAAGAAGCAGAGTTTCTGGCAGAGGTCACAGCAGATACCCTCCTATGTAATCTGCTGTTTTACCTTGACTCTTAAAATGGAAACTGGCCTGAGAACCCAGTGACCTGCAGAAAGACAAAGATGCAGCATGAGGGGAAAAAAAATAATCAAAGTAGTGATGTAGCTTCATCTACCAGAAAGTATTTGGCTTGGCTGGAGAGTCAGTTTAAGGTCTAAGCAGCTCTTGATTTTTTTCAGGTTGGTTTATGCATCATTAACAAGGACCATACTATAGCTAGCTCAGTCACACAGAAGCTGCTCCCAGAATCTCAGTATCTTGAACTATGGCAAAGGTGCAAGTCAGAATAAATATACGATGTTTATAATTTATACTTATAGTGAATAATGCTGCATTGTCAAATCTCAATTAGCCGTGGTCGCTTATTTGCTCAAAGGATTATCTTCGCCGTGGACCCTGAGCACTTGAATCTGGCAGATTTTTTAACTGAGATAAAGTATTGTGCAAACAGGTCTCTCCCGCTCCCAGAGCCGGCTCAGCTCCGGGCACAGCTAGCGCGGAGCCTCCCAGGCTCAGCTCGCAGCAGCGCCGGGCGTGGAACCCCTCAGCCAGCGAGGCCAGGCCGCGCTGCCGGGGCAGCTGGGCCCTTGGCACCGGTTTCCGCTACGGACGGACGTGCCCTGCGCTGGCCTCCCACCCACTGCCCCCCTCGCTCCAGCCCAGCACCTCCAAACTCGATGCCCCGGGGGACGCCTGGCTGTGTGGGACCGCAGCCACGCCAGCTCCCCCAGCCTCGACCTGTAGCACCCAAGGGCTGCCCCTCCACTTCCCGGCACTGCCGCGGCGCAGACCCAGCCCCATACGGGCAACAACCGTCCCGCTGGTGGCCTGTATGGCTCCACAGCTTTCGATTATGACCCTAGTGGTTTGAGTTGGTAAATACTAGTCTGCCCAAAACGAGTTAGCCTTCGCTCTGGCCAGGACACTTTCTTTGCAGTTGGATTCTTCGTAATTTTAGTCCTTAGAGAATCTTCTCCCAAGCCTTTAGGGAAACCCCGCTAAGGATAAAAGAAAGACTGGCAATTATTGCTTTATTACTGGAGAAAGAAACAATGTAGCTGATGAATAGTAAATTAGCCAGAGAGGTTGTCATCCTCCTTGGTTTGAGCGCCTGTTGGGTAGGAGGACTTAGCTGGTCGCTCAGCTGGTGTACAGATACAGTCCCCTCGAGAGGCACTGCGCTGTGTCTGTGTGTGTTTGTAACAACCAGTTGTTACATAGCAGTGAGCTCAGTCATAACAGGAAGGCTCACGCTTAAATATCAAATGTATGCAAGAACACACGTTACAATCCGAGAATCGTTTAGGTTGGAAAAAAGCCTTTAAGATCATCAAGTCCAGTTGTTAGCCTAGCACTGCCAAGTACAGAGTTTAGATCAGGTTAGCGTGTGAGAGACAAAAGATTCTTTTCCCTTGCAAATAGGAGCCTGAATTAGAAGTTAAAATTACTTTCTGTAAAATACTGTCCAAATGTAAATGTTTTTCTTTGGATAATGCAGATGTCTTATGATAAATTAAAAAAAAAAAAAGTACAAAACAAAAATGTTTAAATGACTCTTCTAGAATTCTGTGAATGGATATAGTAGCAAATAGTGTTTCTGCAGGTAGCAGGGTTAAGCAAGCTGAACTCTGATGACTCTATTTCCAGCTACAATACGTGAATGCAGCAAAACTGAACATTCTTTTACACAGGCAGGTCTTTTCCTTGAGCATAAATATTCTTAATCTGTTTTTTTGAGATAAAGGCTATATCATTACCAGACCAATGGCAGGAATTTCTCTTTGAAAAGGAATCTGTATAAATGCTGTATCTCTGAAGCTTATAACTTCCAGTGAAAATTTCACTGAATATTCCATACAAATAGCAAATCACAGTAACTAGAACCTTTGAAAATTTATGCAAAATTATTACATAAAGTTTTTTTTAAAAGTCAGTTTAAAAGCTATTTGTTGTGCAAATAATTGGAAATTTTTATGCTTGAGTAGCTGCGATTCCCTTCAAGATTTTTTCAATAATTCATGCAGTTAAATCCCATGGAATTAAATGGCATTTAGACTCATAAATAGAAATAAATGTTTATTTTTACTATTAATAAATAATTTAAATTTTAGCTTCTTAATTGTGACTTTTTATAAACTTATTTTTAATTTTAAAAGTTAAAAAAATTGAATATGCAAATAATCATATTCCTTAAATAGTTTGTAGATGAAAACAAATCCACTATCCAAAACTGTAAACAAAGTCAGAAGTCTAACCATAGTGTATAACATAACAAGGATATCTTGTACTAGTTTTAGATTATTTTCAACCAGCACTGTGCTTTAATCTGCACAGTAAACAAATAATTCCATTAGATCTGGATCTTTTTTGAGTTGTTTGAGGATGCTTAGCTTGATTGAAAGAGCTTTAAGATATTCTTTGCTTTTTCTTATGACAGGTAATATAAAAAAGTGAAAGATTTCCCCATATAACAGTAGCTGCTGGTGTCCTGTGTCAGGGTATTAACCTTTTTAACCCTGTCAGTTGGCTGGGGCCAGGAAATATAGACTAGTCTTTTACTACTCTTCTGTGTGTCACAATTTTATTACACACTGCATTTTTACTCTTCTGAAGTGTCTGTAGTACTAAAAAAAAAATAGTCTTGTAAAGAGAATGCAGTGTTACATGGTCAGAAAGGTATGTAGGACTGAATAACATGTATTTTATCAAAGCAATGTCCTTCTTCATCCAGATTGCATTATAGTTGCTCTGTAAAATCTTAACATCAAAGAAAGACTTAGGGTACTGTTTCATATTTTGTAAAAGTGGTCTCTGAGCATTTCTAGTTGGAATAGTCAATAGTTTGGTGTATATCATTTTGCTGTTGACAAGAAAGCTGTCTCGTACCTTTAGTCATGTCTGTACAAAGTTGGCTTGTCTTTCAATGTACTATAAAGTCATATATAGCTGATTAGCAATAAATATTTCAGCTGCTACTAAAGAAATATTAGTTCCTGCAGGCAGTAGTATTGTCCAGTGCCTGTATGTATTATACTCTTCTCAGACAACTTATACATTTCCTTCTTTAAAAATAATACTGATCATTAGAAGAGCACTTCAAAATCTTGCCACAGTAAGTTGGCATCATATTACTAGGAGAATCAAAGATATCCTTTACTTCGTAGGAAAAAAACATTGCTTCATCACTGAATGATAAATCTTCAGAGACTTATACAAAATTTTCAGTAATCCAGATGGTGATAAAAGAATGTTATCTTCCAGTAAATATAATTTTATTAAATATATAACAGCTTTGGGCATTGCATGGCAATCTGCATCCAGGTCTTTTCTCATTGTGGGAATTGTATCTGATCATAGAATGACAAAATGTTAGAGGTTGGAAGGGACCTCCAGAGATCATCGACTCCAACCCCCCTGCCACAAGCAGAATCACCTAGGGTAGTCCACACAGGAATGCATCCAGGTGGGTTTCAAAAGTCTCCTGGCTCCTTACTCTTACATCCATTTTTGCCAGATTGTTACCCATAATTTACTGTTCATGTTTATACGAAAAGTTCACCTCCAAGCATTATTTCTCTTGACAACCATGGTAGCAACTGATTAAAGTGACTTAGAGTATCTTCAAACCATAGTGGTATCTGCCTGCCAGGGGCAGTAAAGTTACAAGAAAAGGAGTCTCTGCTCCTGTTTTGATCCTGATCTTGCACTCTGACTCAAGCAGGTGGCCCCAGCCATCACCTTTAGCTAGGGAGCGCTGCGTTGCTGCTCGTGCCCACTGTTTCCATTTTCCTATTATCCCTTTCACTGTGCTTGCATCTCTGCCACCTCTCTCCTCCCTTGTAATGGGAAATGTACAAGGTTTGGATCCACCTCCGATGCAACGTTTATGCCTTTTGAAGAGTGAACCTGACCAGTCAGCAGGGCACTGGGTGAGACTCCACTTCCCAGGTTACAGCCCAGCCTCCTAATACCTTTTGAGTCTTCAAGACCTATCTGTATTCATTTGTTTCTCTCTCTCCTTCATCTCCTTCCTTCCTCTCCTTCCTTCTCTCCTTTTTCTCTTTCTTTCTCTTGGAGGGTTATGTGCTTTTGTATGTGTTCATATGGTTTCTGCCTTAGCAGTCTTCTGTGATTTACCTCCTGGCAGTCAAGCAGGATAATGTCATATAGATAACCTGATGGAACTGTGACATTTATTCCCTGTAACTCTGTTGTTTTACACAGCAGGGCATTGCTTTGGGGAAACTTAAATATGACCAGGGGAACATTCAAATGAGACTTCAACACAACTAGATAGAATTTGTTTCCTAAAATAGCTTGTTTTCTCCTTAGCAACTTTATTCTTTTAGAAAACAGTGGCAAAGACCAAAGCAACACTTTCTGTGAGGAGGTTTTGTGTGCTGCAGTACAATTTCAGTCTCATGCCAATCCCTCTGTGTACCTCTGGCACCCTTTGGTAGACAGCTTTTTGGGACGTGAGTGTTTCTGGGATTAATTCATTCAGGAAAGCAGCAAGAAATAAATTGAGGGAAAGTTTTCCAATTTGGAAAGATGATGCATCACTCCAATAATATGGAAATAGATGGATTGAATAAGCTTTTTAAAGAAGAATATACTTTCAAGGATAATCTCACCTCAGACTTTTCATCTGAAATTAGTTTGAGTTGGTTAATATTCAGATTTTCCTTTTCTTAAGATAATCACTATTCACAGTTCCTAGGATTTTGGAAAAAAATGCTTAGTATTCAAAATCCTCAGCTCTTGACAAATGTTAACTCATTCTGACCTGAAATAAAAACAGGGCATGTTTGCAATTTTGCACAAAATCAAAATTCTGGGAAAAAAAATTATTTCCTCAGAATTTTTATTCCAGAACTATGAAATGAGTTCACAATCTCTGGACATATTTATAATTCTGTAAACTGTTTGTTGTTATAAGGCACTGTTCCTAGTTTGTGTTATGTCAATAGCAGTAGTAGTCTGATGATACACTAATCAATGTTGTCCATTTTAAATTAAGGAGAAGTGCTCATCTGTTTGCAGAAGTTGTGGTCTTTTCATTCACAGTCTTCTTTTCATTCAAAGTCTTAACCACCTATCTTAACCACCCCTGACACTTCACATCACCAGAAGACTTCACAGTGACTGGTGCCTGTATGGTCCAGAGCAGAGCAATGCTGAGAGGTTAATGAGGGTCCTAAACTCCACAAAGCTGTACTAGAAAAATTAAAGAGTGGTAAGTGCAACAGCAGATAATGGGTTTGCTCTACTTTATCACCCTTTGTGGACCTCTTAAAAGCAGTCCATAAACTTCTGAAGAGATTAGTGGGATTCAGGTTCATGTCTCTCTTTTCTCTCTTAATACTTGTGCAATGTATGTCACTCCATGCTAAGGAGCTAAGTAGGAGCAAACTATCACAATTACATTGGGCTTGTTAGGCATCAGTAGTTTGTACACTGTGTACTCCTGCTGACTTGCCAGAAACTAAAAATAAAGAAAGGAGTATTATTCAAATCTGCACCTGAAAGACTGAGATTACAAATTAAATTTCAAAATATTCTGAGGCTAAAAAAAACCAAAAAACAAAAAACCAACATCTCAGTGAAAAGGTGTTTATTTCAGAATATTTTTTCTTGAAAAACCTTCATCCAACCTTCTAAGTTTGTATCAAGCAAGCTAATGGTGAAGGAATATTTGAAAAAAATCTCGTAAGTCACAAATACATGGAAAAGGACCAGGAATATCAGGTCTAAATTTAACTGAAATTTCTGATCTAAGGAGTACTGCTTATTGCTTGGTTTGGTGGGAGGAACAGATTGTTACCTTGTTTCTGCATCACTGAGCACATTTGCTTGGGGAACATGCTTTAAGCCTTCACGTTACATTTTAGATGCAAATAATTTGTTTTTCTGCATCACTGTGCACACTATATAAATATTGTCCTGTTTTAGTAAGGTAATAAATTTTGCCCATCTCATTTCCCTGTTCTGCATTTGTACTTAAAATGTTCTTTTAAGTTCAAGATTTTATTTTCTTTTTTTATAATTGATTCCAGTAGCCTCTTGGGATGTATTTCATGCAACGCATGCCCCTGTTTTGCCTGACTTTTCCTTCTCTTCCTCTCCTTATTGTCATATTCCAGCACAGCAAATACAATTGCTTTATCCCAAATATCACATGTGACTTTTTTTCCCAAAGATTATCCCTGGCATATTTTTCTAATTAATAGTGTGTTAGTCCATCTTCACTTCTGACATGATCGAAAGTTTGGATTTGTTTTGTATTTTCTTCTATATGCAATTAAATGCAGTGGTAAAGTTTTGGTCACTTAGTTCAAAATACTGAAACAACATATCCTGTTATAAGGGTTTGGTTTTCCTTCGAGATGTTAATATGGTGTTCATTATCAAAGGACAAAGGGCGCTATGGATTGTAATAAGGACTTTCTGGTTTTAAATTCCATTACTTGCATTAAAACCACTTACTGCCACTAAGAAAAATGGGTATAACTTTGTGCAGTTTGTGGCAAATAGGCAGTCTTTTGATATCTTATAGCAGAATGTTTCAGTTAATAGGCCTGTACTTGAAAGTACTCTTTCACACCAATGGTTGCAAGCCCATTCTGTGTTTTTGTTTAAGTCTGACATCCATGAAAAGACAACCAAGATCTGTTTCTTATTGTGCATTAAAGAGGATTCTTTTGAAATTACCGAATAACTTAGCAATATGCTCTGTATCACTTTTACTGATGACAAGAAAGATGTCATCTCCAGTGCATCTCTCTAAAGTAGCCTCTTGAATAACTTCTCTATCACAGTCTGCTTTATTTCTTCAAATAGAAAGCAGTTTCAAAAGCCCTATTAATTGGCAAATACCAAAATATTTCACTTACTTGCAAGAAACAAAAACAGAGCATGCCAACTCTTGGGAATCACTTCCTCATAGTAACAGGCATTGCAGTAAAAATCAAACAAACAAACAAATAAAAAGAATTTAAAAAAAAATATAAAACCCATACTCTTACACTTAATTCAAGAGCAGAGCTTTTTTTTTTTTTCAACAGAACTATGTTACATCACTTCAAGCATTCAGGCCTTTGCCTGCGTGTGTTTAATGATTGCAGCTGTACCAGGTTGGTTTATCTTCCAGTAAAGGTCAGGCCTGGAAACTGACTTTTATTATATTCTGGTGCTTGGATGAATTTTGTTCTGTTTATCACTTCTGTGCTTGGAAACAAAATAATCTTCCCTTCCAAATAAAACCCTTGTGAATCAAAAGATAGGCTACTTCTCCCACTGGTGAGGCCACAGTCTTACCAGGCTTCATCTGCAGGATGGATCAAACCTGATTGTGCAGCCCTTGCCCCTGGACTCTGTGGGACTGATGCACGTTGCAAGTGATGTTCCCTGGGGCTCAGTACTGGGATCAATTTTCTTTAATACCTTACCAATGATATGCACAGTGGGATTGAGTGCATCCTCAGCAAGTTTGCAGATGACACTAAGGTGGGAGGGAGTGTTGATCTGGTTTGGGTTAGGAAGGCTTGATTGGATATTACAAGAAACTTCTTCACTGAAAGGGTTCTCAAATACTGGAATAGGCTGCCCCAGGAGATAGTTGAATCCCTGTCCCTGGAGGTGATTAAAAGATGCAGAGATGTGCTTCTAAGCAACATAGTGTAGCACCAGACTTGGTAGATTAGATAATGGCTTCAATGATCTTGCCGATCTTTTCCAACTGAAGCAATTCTGTAACTGTGATTCTATGAAGTGGGTGCTGAGCACAGACAGCCAAAGTGTTAACCCCGGGTCTCTTTTGTAGAGAAAACTACAACTCTGCCCTGGAAACTTAGAGTAAGAGGTACTTGAGGCACAGTGTAAAATAGTGCTCCAGCTGCTTGCTGGTGTGGTTAGCATAGTGGCTTAAGTGCAATCAGGGCAAGTCATTGCAAAATGAAGCTGAATAGTTTTACACTACACATGTCCTGTAAACGTTCCTCTCCTTTAAAAGCAGAACAGCAGGAGAAGAGCAGGGCAGATGAGAAGAGAGAGGCAGTGGGAGGGAGAGCATAAAGGGTGCACCTCCAACCACTGGCTGATAATGGCTCTGTATTGTTCTAAGTATGGGGTGAGATCTGTTCAGCAGCTAGTGTGGGTTTTGAAGAGACAGCTAGGTGGTGAACACTGGGGAAAAGAAATCTGCCATGACTGAGGAAATGGCCTTTCTTGGAAATGAATCCATTTTCAACACAATGGTGCTAGCCAATGCTGCTCAGTTGACACATTTGTGTTGGGTTTCACCTGTAAATATTTGGACCACCTATTACATGGTATCTCAGTGAAGAGCCTTCAACTCAGTTTTAGGGTATCCCTGTTACATCTAGGGGAGGTTTGCTGGAGGCTGCTAGAGCACTAATTTCAAACGAGCTTCTTTTCACTATAGTTGTGGCATGGACACCTGCCACAAAAATTCATCCCTGGAAAGCTTCTCAGGATTTGTCATATCACTGGGACTGAAGGTTGGTAATTATGATACTTAGACTGAACATTTTAAAAACCCTGAGCATTTTGATTTAGCATATTATGTCAGGTTGTTATAGATACAGCGAATCAGCATCAGTATTCAAATTCAGATCAAAACTTCCCCATAATTTACCCAGGGATTTTGTGACACTGTCACTACTGCCCACTGCAGATAGCCAGGAAATTGGTAGCTTCTAATTGTAAAATCCTCATTAAAAAAGCATATGAAAAAAATGTGTCCTTATTACTACCATTATAGCTTGTTCCACCCTTCTTTCTCCTCAAATAAAATGTAAAGGCTAGGAAAACATTACCATTTAAAACTGTCAAGACTGCCTCTTTCCACTTTTCTTTCTAAGCATGTACTTTGTTTTGTTTTGGTTTGTTTTTAACAGTGTCAGTTCAGGTAATGTCTCTGTCACCCTGACTCACACTGTGATTTGCAAATGTCATCAGAAACATTTATTTTAGCGTCTGCTAATCATTAATTGCTCCTCCTGTATTTCTTTGTAAAAATCATGTGTGGATATATTGGTACATAATATTCACATGGTTTATGTTTGTATAAACATACTGCTGATACTCTGTTTCTCCAATAGAGATCTCTATAAATCCAGACCTCCAGAGATACTTTATAATGACTTAAACATTACACCAAATGAGAGATTCCAAGGGGACATGATCAGGATGTAATAATGGGCTAATGTCAAGAAGGATTTATGATTATTATTCATATGACTCAACCATATGCTCCAGCTACTGCTGTAATCTTGCTAGTCTTGGTCTGACATCTGTAGTGATAATGAGTAAAATTGCATTACGCCACAGAAAAAAACCAAAGCACTTAAAAAATAACTAGTGAGTTGCCAGGAGAAACATTGACCTCCTCTGTGGGGTCAAGAGATGGTTTTAAAATATTCTGGATGCTCCTGACAAAGTTGAAGCACTCCAAGGATCTGGCAGCCAGCTGTTCGAGCGTTATTAGAGAACTTAAATATAATTGAATTCCTAGACCATGTGTACTTATCACTGTGGTTCAATACCACACATGATCCTATTGAGTTGACTTTACAAAAAGAGAAGTTGCCTATTTGATTTTATATAGTAGGACAAATGTTCTCTGTTCTATTAATGTGAGATTGGGTATTAATGCGAAATTGTGAGTGCTTAAATACTGTGTATTTCTAGGATCACCTGGACAGTCATGCTACCTGCCTGTCTTTCCTGGTTTAAGCATCAAGCTTCCAAGTGACTACAAAACCCCAGGTATTTTTTATTGGTTTCCCTCTAACAGTCTTGGTCTGTCTTGGAATTTTATGGAGCAACCCTTGGCTCTGGCTGCAGCTGAACCTCGTGCTGGCTGGGAAACAGTAGCCTATCTGTGCCCTTCCCAGACTTCTCTATTCAGTGGGAATTTAGCAAGCATGCAAATATATGCAAATACCTTTTGGAGAGATGTGCATACACTGAGAACTCCTCCGTGCTTCTGGACTAATAAATAGTGTTGTACAGGGTAAATATATGAACGTAGACTTCCTTGGTTTCTGTCAAAGTCCATTAATGTTCCATTACTGGCTGCAGCACTTAGGTGGGAGGTGAAAACTTAATCGTTTCTCACTGAGAAAGGGAAAATTCAGGTGAAATGGCCTGATGTCAACCCTCCTAATCCTAAGGGTAGTTAGCAGATGGGCAGCAAGCAAAAGTCAAAGGAGCTCATGCATAAAGTGGGCTAATTCACAAACCACCAAAGCTGCTATAAAATCATGGCCAAACATAGCAGTAAAGGACAAATATTTAGGCAGTGTCAGTCAGTCAACTAATGTATGTATCAGCATATTAGTGAGGAAATCCCCAGAAGCTCTGTGGGAGTTTTTCTTTTTGATCTGCCACCACCTGCCAGGCTGCTGGCATTGCTGCTGCAGCCACCAGGCAGGCGGGAGCAGTTCCCCTGGGACTCGAACAAGTTGCTCCTTAAGGCAAATAGCCACTTCATTAATTCAAAGGCAGACTGAGCAGTCAGCAGCAGGTGAGGAGCAAAAGGCAGGGAACCAGCCTAGAGGCAAGCTTGTCTGCCTTTTCCAGAACAGTGATGGGAAAGCGCCTTCTCTGCAGCAAATATTCTTCATGGCTCTCAGACTTGCACAATCTCCATTTCGCTCACACTAAATTCTGATGCCTCTCCCATCCTCCTGGGATCCTCAGCCAAAAGACATGTTTGACATCTGTGAAGCCTGAAGTCTTGGCTTGCACCAACACAAGCATTGGTAGAATCAAGATGTTGTTTTAAGCACCTGACATCCTCCATCTGTCTTCTTTATTTTTAATTATTTCTAGTCTACAGTGACCTAATCAAACAAGGCCCTGTCTGATGTCAAGGTTCTTTCTTTGCTTTAATCTCTTCACATTTCTATATAATTTCTTTTTCCTCTGGAACTATCAAAGAATTTTCTTTAACAAGCCCATCAATGAAAAACAAAGTCTGCATTCTTGAATTCTAAGTCACACATAAACCTTAAAATGCTGTTTGCTCAGTGTTGACAGAAGCAGTCGTCTGCCCTAATTTACCTTCATCGTATGTTTTTATTAGAGCTGTGAGAGCGTGCATAAACTCACCAGGGGGACATGCACATTACAGGGCTCTTTTCTTAAACTCTCTCAGCTCTAATAAAAACACATGGGCTAAAGCACTGTCCTGTGCTGGGACAGTAATACCTCTCTGTTCTGTGTTCTTTTAGTGTCAATTGTCTCTGAGAATATCCAGTCACTGAAAGTTGTCACAACAGGACTGAAGGAATAGTCTTTGAGGGCTGATCTTGAGGAATTGTCTCCCCTCCATTGATGCTCTTTTGCTCAGTCCTACCAAATAGCTTAGCAATGCTTTGCCTATAATTCAAGTTTCAAGGCTGATATCCCCATTCTAACCCAATTATTTTTCAGAGTAGCGTTGTGGACTGGCACTAATGGGCCTCCAGAAGTAACTGAAATGGCCAATGTGTTGCTATAGGCTCACATTTTGTTTCTACATCCACTGAAATTTTTTTGAGGCACTACCAACTGACAAATATTAGATATGGATGTATGCAACCAGATGCATAAACATCAAAAAGACAATATGAGCTCAACGCTAGAAGGATTGTCATTGTAGCTGATTGGAGTGCATGGGGTGCTTCTCATTTAACTTGTAGAAATCAGATTTGAAAAAAGTGTCATTTATCTTCCATTTTTCCACAGATGCTGCCAAATAGTTTTCTAAATCAGTCCCAAATGTGGCCTGGTCTCTGTGTTGGGCCTGTGTTAGTATAGTAGTGGTTTTGTTCTTCCTTGCTACCTTTTATTCTCCCCTGACGTTCCCTCCCAGACTTTGGGGCAAGATCACTGAGCCCCAGAATATTGCACAAGTTAGACAAAACAAAGCTCCAATGTGTGCTAGATATAATAACCTGCAATGTCTCCCCTGTCATCCTAAATTACTGGAACACACAGTGTTTCAGTCATGCCTACTTACATGCCTGCTTGTTGGAGAATGGTGCTTTCCTCCTCATCAACTGGGGTGCAGAGTCAGGTGTCAGTTCCTTCTTACCGAAATGTGCTTGCATTGCATTCTGCTTGCTCTCAAGGTCATGGGTGCTTAGGCTGATCCTCTGCAGGGGGCTTCATGAATTATGTGGCTTCTCAGAAATGTTTTGGGTTTTCCTGGCTGTACTCAACAGTACTGGAGAGACTGGCCAGCAAGCAAGTCAGGGTCACAGAGTTCTCCAATACATGACTGGCGCCCTTAGCGGCAGTGTAATGTAGCCTCCCTATTTGAAGGTAGGGATTTTTTTTTTTCCCCTCTGGAGCAGTTCAGCAAGGACACATATTTGAGAGCTATGGTTTGTTTTAAAAATAACTCTTTTACCACATTATATGCAATACATTGCTGAAATGTTCTTAGATATGCATTTAACAAACTCTCTATCAAGTAGATAGGTCTTTGTCGATGTCATTGTTCACTTGCTTTCTTAATGAAGTTTATTATACTTTTGGTCTTTTAGCTCTTGGGTATTGGTGAATGGACTGTGTAGAGAAATAGTCTCAAGACTCCTCTGTGCAAGACTGCTGCAGCTCAGGCAACGGAATTTAAGAGCTAAGGTACTGTTTCAGTTTAGTAGTTCTTATAGTCCTAAAATGAGTCAGGTCCACTGAAATGGTTTATGTAGTATGTCTGAAAATTCATCTCAGTCAGGAAGATAAAGATTAGAAAGCTCTTCTTAAAGTGTATATCAAGTGCTGACAGGAAAGTGACCACGAGTTCTTGAAGTCTTCCATTGGATTAGGTGAACCCAGAAGGAAAAAATTTCCAGAGCTGCATGGTAAAGACATCAACACCTACCACTTTATTGTAGCCTTGTGTGCCTTAAAGAGGATTGAGGCTACACAGTGCCACATCTGCCCTAGTGTACTCATTGGCATAGTTGAGAGATAAAGGTATATAGAACTAATATTTCAGGTAAATCAATGAAAATATGGCTGCAAGTGGCAAAAATATGTTTTCCCATAAATCAATAGATTGCAACATCTATTTCAAGTCTCTTCAAGGCTAGGCTGGACGAAGCCTTGAGCAACCTGTTCTAGTGGGAGGTGTCCCTGCCTGTGGCGGGGGATTGGAACTAGATGATCTTTGAGGTCACTTCCAATCTAAACCATTTTATGAATCTATGATTCTATTTTTTCTCTATTTACCCCTGTGAATATTGTCTACTGCGTCCATCAGAGCTTTGAGTCCTCAAATAGCCCTAAGACTGAGTACGTTCTTCCATGTGATGTTTTTAAACACTTATTTTGTGCTTTGTTCCAGTTTCTGCTGCCTTGTTCTTTTATCTAGTAGTCTTTTTTAAGGATGGTTAAGGATTGAAAGGAGTTTGATTATTTTATAGGATGCCATTTTTCTTGTCTTCCACATATTTATTATTCACTTTACCTGATTAGAAAAACAGCAAGTGTGGCAGAATCCCATATGAATGGATTGGCACAAGGCCAGTGAAGACCCCACCTAGCAAACCAGATTTTTTACAGTAGTTCCTTGAAGAGTGAGGATATATATTTGGAAAATATATTGTGGGAAGAAACCTAAAGGATTGAAAGGGCTTGTTTTGTTTTTATTTGATTTGCACAATGTAATGTTTTGCTTGCGGCAATATTGTTTAATGATGATCATGGCAGAAGTAATTCCTAGTGTCAAGCAGAGTCTTGCTAGACACTAGGGAAAAAATCCTGTTTAATCATGCAATAATTATTTTACACCTTTTTTTTTTTTTGGGAAAAAAAAAAAAAAGCATCAGTGGAACACTAAGTGCTCAAGATAACAGCTGGAAAGGCAAAGTTCAGGGCCTCAAATGCATTTCTGCTCCACTTTCAGATGTGAGTTGAATATTGCAGCTAAGGACAAGGGTAAAAATCTGAAAGAATATATATCATATTTTGTCCATGAATATCCAAAGTTTACAATCATACAATTAAGGCTGGAAGAGACCTTTAAGATCATCTAGACCAACCATTAACACAACTACCAAGTCGACTGTTAAACCATACCCCTAAACACTGTGTTTCCAGGTCTTTTAAATACCTCCAGAGATGATGATTGCATCACTTACCTGGGCAGCCTGTTCCAGTACTTGACAACTCTTTTCAGCGAAGAAACTTTTTCTAGTGTCCAAACTAAACCTTCCCTGATGGAATTTGAGTCCATTTCCTCTCATATGGTACTAAGCTAGGAGTTCATGGTGATGATGTGGCATCTAGGTGTTACATGGTGGAGAATGGCATGAGAAAGATCAAATTTCCAAAGCCCCAAATGGTCTGAAGTTAATGTCTATCAGAGCCATTGCTTCCTTTCGACGGTTGTTTTCCATAATGTCTTTTGGTGCCATTGCTTCCTTTTTAAGCACACTTAAAGTGCTTTGCTGAGCATGGAAGTATGTAGGTATGCTTAGGTATTGTCAAAAGTGATGGAAAGAGAAATTCCATAACTTAAAAGTGTATGTGCACACTGTTAACAAAGGTCTTTTGGGAGATCGCAACCTGTATCACTGCTAATCTGCCAAAGATGTCAATTCGGGAGCACAGTGTCCAAGATCAACCCAGGGAAATTTCTTCCAAGTGGTTACAGTGTAAGAACAGTCACAGCCACCCTCGTATCATAGAGATTTCATATCTTTCAACAGACTTTTCTATCATCCTTGTAGTAGTGGTTTTGGTGAAACAAATAAGGTCCAGTAAGCAAAAACATGAAGTAGAGTAAGTGACCTTTGTGCACAGAGGTATAAAATAACAAATCAAGCAATGCAACAAGCTAGCAGTACAGTGTGAACAGATAAAAGCAGACAAAATAAATTTAAACAATGTTGATATCTGTTGTATTCCGCAGTATTTCAGAGGCTCTGAAAAGTCATTAACTTCTTTTTCCCCTGGTTTCTTATATTCATAGTTTTAAAAGCCTAGAATTTGCTTTATACATTTTTTTTTCCCTGTCATTTAGTGATAAATTGAAGGAAGGACTACTGTAATGTCAATAACTAATTAAGCTAGTAATTTAATCATATTAGATGGCAAAACTTTTAAAATTTATTTTCAGTAATAGTTTTCTGGTTTGTGCTTGTTAAGATAAAACCCGCTTTTTAAAAAAAACCACCATCTCAAAACAGAACAAAAAATAACTTAGAAAAGGAAGTAGCTGAATGCTAGTTTCAGGATGTTTTTATTAGAATACTTTTAGAAGAAATTGTTGGTGAAATATTGTTCTTGTAGCTCAGTTTTCCTTACTACTGAGGAAAATCAGAAGCAGAAGAAGAGGTGGTTTCTGGTCACACCACAAGCCTAGAGAATTAGGGCTCAGTCTGCTTACTTTCAAACTCATAAAATGTGTAGGCTCATTGCTTAGCTCAGTGGAGTTGCTCTGAAGAGCTGGAAGCTGTGCCAGCGCATTCTCCCGGGTTACTTCCAACCAGACGTAGGAACCTGTGTTCCACCTCTCCTTACCTGTGTCCTTGGTGCCATCAGGAAGGAGCTGACACATCCTTCTCTAAGCAGAACACAACCATGATAGTATCATAAAACAAGAGATTTCTCTGTTCTGGAGATTGATGTGTTTTATAATGCTAACAGAAATGCCTTTTCTTGCGAATTCTAGCAGTGACACACTGAACTAAACAGATTTAAACCAGGGAAGAATTTGAACAATACATCTAGAGCAGAAAAATTAGAAACAGAAAAACAGGGTGGCTTTTGTTATTTGGATTCTTTTTTTTTTTCAATTTTACTGTTTTACATGCTGTCTTCCTAGAGTTTCTATGTTTGAATACCTCCACTCAGGGAAGCTGCCCCATCAGAGCCATAAACTGAGCACTTTTGTATATCTGGTCTCATGTTTTCACCTAATGCATGTCTGATACTAGCTAACTACAGATACAACTACATAGCCAGCTATCTGTGCAAGCAGCATTGCATGAATATTTCTGCTTCCTGTGCTTATTAATGTTTTCCAGACCCTTCCAACTATGGGGGCTAAAAACCAAACTATATACACTACCATTGCAGGAAAATGACAAAACTCCAAAAGAGAGGAAAAACCTTAACAATGCAACCAGCCGACATAGACTTTCAGTGTAATCAAATGTGCCTGTCTCATTATCACGCTTAAACGAACAGCTTAATAGGTGGCTTAGTCCAAGGGTGTTCAACTCAATGTAAGAAAATCCTGCTTTTTTAGCTTTTCTCATGAAAAGCAGAGCATAAATCGTGCCTTGGAAGTGGTTTACAAAATTGCTTATATTCTTCCTCGAAAATCAGGATGATTTTCAGTTTTAAGAGCTGTTCAGCTTAGTTGCCTGTTCACATTTCTGTGCTGCCCAGAGCACTGTTTTCCCAAAGAAATCAGAGTGTCCTCTGGTGGCTGATTTCCTGATGGAAATCCCGCGGGTCTCACACTGAGACCTGAGGTCTGTATGGACTGTAAGCTAATAAGCCAAATAACCCTTAATTTTACTTTGCAAATTATGTAGTTTGGGTTTTTTGTTGTTTGTTTGTTTGTTTGTTTTTTGGACCAGATTTTCTTGTTTTCCTTGCAGGCATCTTTGTTCTTCAGAATGCTCTGTGATTAATGAAAATGCTTGAATGGATGCAGCAAAGCATACTCTCTCCTCCTGAGTCTGTGCAGTGGCCCTAATGCTCTCGTGGGTGCAGCCGTGGCAGTCATACCATTGTAAGGGGCATGACAAGAGGGGTTCAATGACTTCTGCCGTGAGCTTTCCATAACGATAGGTTGTGTCTGTGAAAGCTTGTAACTCAGCTTGTGTGCACCCACATCACACACTGCTGTGGGAACTGCTTTTGCCATGAGGGTTAAGATTACAGAGCAGTTTCCTTTCCAGCCTCGTGACTCCACACACGCACACACACATGAACATTTCCAAAATACTCCATTCTGGGCTGTGAGGTTTATTTTGGTGAACTTGCTCTATGCCAGAATATTCAGCAAAATCTTTTGAACTTTTTGAGGGTTATGAGAGGATAGCAATGATACTCTTTTGTTAGTCAAAAAAATCCAACATCTCTTCATTTCAACAGGCAACAAATTAGACTACTGTGGGTCCCACCATGTGTCTCTTCAGGAGTCTCTTCTCAAGTTGTCCTCCTCTTTCCAGAAAGCACTACTTTCACTTTTCCCACTGCAAAAGCAGTAACTCTCTCCCTCTGCTCTCTCTTCTATAAGACCCATTCTTCCTTTTCCTAGAAAGTCCCTACTTCTCTTTTCCCCCTCAATCTATTTAATACTTGCTGCTCCCCTGCTTGGACAATACTTATTCTTTTTTCCAGTGGGCAGAGCCTGCAGTGTCACCATCTCTTGGTAAGACCACAAATGAGTGGAATCTGGCGTGATACCAATCACCTGGACAGGACTCTCAACTCAAGGGTCACAGGAGTGCCCCTCTGAAGCTTTCAATGCAGAAGACACTGTTTTATTCCCTTTCATACTATTTTAAACTAAGAGCTGGATTATCCAGATACAACAGCGTTTGAGCCCCAGTGGTTCCATGGTTTCCACGATGAGTTGGCTGGAGTATCCCTGAGAACAGACTGTTATTAAAGCCCCAACACTGAATATTATTTTCTTCTATTAGCATGATACTTTCATTCAGTGGAGCCAAACCCTCCCTTTTCACTGTGCCTGTCACTCAGATGAGCAGAGTTGTCCCATCTGCAGGATCTAGTCCTGTTACTTTGTGGCATCCTGCTCTTTAAATTTCATCTTCTGTACTGTAGCCCATATGAAGTGGTGGTATCTGACATTTTAAACTAATCTCTTTATAACATCTCTAAATTAAACACTCTGTTTTGGTTAGTTTGGTTATCTTTACTATCATCTACCATGAAGCACCAAGCTCCACATCCTTTCAGAAAACAAGCATGACTGACAGCAATCGTTAGACAGAAAAGCTGAAGCAAACCATGCTTTGATGGATTTGCTGTTAGGATTCATAATAGCATGGAGTTAAAAGAGAGAAAATAGATGCTTTGGAGCATAAGATCGTAAAATGCTAATTTCAGTGACACAGTGGTGGACTGAGTAAATATAGAAAGGATTTATTATGAAGTTCTTTAGTGTTGTTGGCACTGACAGCAAATTGCTGGGCAACATTATGTCGCCAAAATCCAGGAAATAGCACAAACATTGAACCACTGTATTTTCAATGACAATAATGAGAGAAGCTTTGGTATTGGTTGGCATCCCCACAAAAGGCACATGTTGGCATGTTCAGGAATGTAAATGATAGATCTGTTGCTCGAAGTTTATAATTATTTAATCAAACCCAGACTGCAGAACCTGGAGGGACATTATGTATCCTTAAAGGAAAAGGAAGAGGGAGAGAGAGGGAAATAAAAGAGTCATACTTTGCAAATGACAGAATGCATCAGTCCCCTGGGTGTGCCTACCACGTATGTGACTGCCGCAGAATTTGGTGGGTGATCTTTTCCGCTTGCTACCTCAACATACACTTAAGTAGCCCTGCAGAAAACAAATTGCTGACAATTTCTTTTATGTGCCGATGGAAGTCAGATCAATTATGTCCATTTCCTTTCCCTGAAGAAAGAAAATCAGAATCAGGACAGGAAACCACTCATTTGAGGAACTATTTCTACACTACTGCACAAACACATGTACACAACCTCCTCTCTTTTCTTCTGCAAACAGTCACACACAGAGCCACAAGCCCTCTCTCGTAGGCACACAGAAGGACATGCTGTTTTCAGCTCACATTTCATGTTTAGATTATTATGATGGAATTTCAAAAAGACATATTTTGTTTCTTTTTTTTTTTTTATGGGAAAAAAAAAAAAAAAGAGAGAGAGATAATGAACATTCCATTTTTAGAAATAAATCTCCTGGCACTGTATGTTCTGGTTGGTAGCAGGCTCTGTAGCAGAGGTCTGCTACATTCCCAGCCAGGGCTTTGCTGCGGACTCAACTTTCAATTTAGTCCTAGTGCAATGGAAAAAGAAAAAAAGTCTTTCAAAAGCAGTAATTGTGTGTTTCTGGGGAGAGAGAACAAATTACTAAATCAAATTAGCATTGCATTTCATTCCTAGACCCTAGGAGATTCAAGGATTTACATAAGATGCTTTCTTAAATTACGTCGTTAGTGTAAACATAAAGATTCTGTACAAAATCCCTGAGAAGTGATGCATCATTAGGTGATGTCATTATGTGATGTTTAAGAAAAAAAAAAACAAAAAACCCAACACAAACAAATAAACCCAACAAAAGCAATTGCACTGTGCTTAATAAAGTTGTTTTTTAAAAAATATATTCTGAAGGATTCAGTACCATTAATCCATTCACTGTGTGTTCTAGGAATACTTGCATTGTTTTTTTGTTTTCTCTCCTCACAGACAAAAATATTTGCTGCAGGGTATCCATGGCTATGGAAGATGAAATCCAGGCCCCACAACAAGGCTGCGAAAGAGTTACTGTGGATTTCTATGAAGTCATCATTTGACTCAAAAAGACTAAGTAAGAGTCCTCAATATATTTCACATCCCAAATTTCTTTCTCTAGTGACTGCCTCCTTCCTCATATCACCAAATTCTCTGAAATTCTATCTTAGCTTATTGATTTCTTATTTGCAATGATGTAGAGCAGAATTTCCATGTGAGGCTCTGCAGCCCATTACTGTCCTACAGATTGCCACACTCTGGCATGCTGCAGCAACCAGCCACATAGCACATGGCTGCTTCTAGCCTGGGTTTCAAAATTCACTCAATCAAAAAAGTGCTGCAGTGATAAAAAATAAAAGAAGACCATGTCATCCATGTCTAATACATGTGTATTTGATAATAATGATTTAAAAATTAATCATGTGAAAATTAATCAGAGTATAATGCAAATATTTTTATTGTTATTTTATGAGTTTCGTGTCCTCCGAAGAGCTGCAAGTGGTAAAAGTAGAAATGATGTGAAATTTTATGTATGTCCTAAGACATAAAGGACAGTGAGTACTGTTGCAGTTGTTCAGCTAGAACTTCCCCATGTGAGGAGCTAAGCCACAATAGCAGAAATAAATATGCAAATTATGTTTAATTCTTTTTAATTTGAAGATGACTTAAGGAACCATACAAAACTATGCCAGCATTAAAATTATGGAAGTTAAAAATATTCATAACTTCAAAAAACTAGTGCAGTGTTGGTTTTGTTTGTTTGTTTGTTTGTAAGTTAGACTAAACAGTTCTGTTTATCCCAGAACTCTTTGCATACATTTTCTCTGTTTCAGACAATAAATGCTCCACATGGATTTATGCCATAATATGTAATATATTCAGTAAAACTAATTACTGAAGCAATTTGTGTTTGGAAAGTTATCTCTAAAGCCAGAGGGATAGGAGCATTTTGTATAATGAGAGCTCACATCCCACACATAATTTCTTTTATTTAATCTATCTATGCACAGAAACCTATTATTAAAAATAAATACATAAATACATAAATAAATAAATACATTCAGCAGTTGAAAGACATAAGAAAAAAAATGGACAAATCATGAAATAAGCATATAAAATTACAGGTATTTTAAAATTCCTTTCTTTAAAATAATTATGAAGTGTAAAGTTTAGTGTATATTATGATACCACTCTCAAGGCATCTTTCTACTACCTCAGAAATGGGTATTTATGTTAATGAAGTACTGGGAAAATATGAAAAATGACCCCTTCTTGTTATCTTTTTAGGGAGGAGGTTCTTTGCTTGACAAGGAATGTTGGATTTAAATTTAAATTTCCTGGGCTTTGTCCATTCGTCAGCACTAATGCCATCTTTGTGTATTACAGTTTCTTCATTTAATGATCTTCTCAAACAGAATAAGAGTTATTTTAAATATATTAAAAAAAAAACACACACAAAAAAAAACCCCAAACCACCAGGATCACTTAGGAAAGCCTTCACTCATTGATTGATCTGTATGGATCAGTCAGAGAGGTGAAGGAATATCTACAATATCTAACTATATTCATATAAAAAGCATAACCCATGCATATTTTTTTCTCTGTGCTGCAAATGTCTCATTTCCTGCTAAGGTTTCTGGGTGCACTGCTTAGCTGCTGGGCTTTCTCAAACACTGGAATTTCAGAAGAGGTAGATCCATCATCCAAATAAATGAGTTCTCTGTGGCTGATCCCAAATCCAGCAAAATCAAGGGGAGACCATGCATGAAGATCAGACATACCAGCTGCTCCATGCTGGCGTGGCTTCACTGAAACTGGAAGAGCCACATCACTTCACATTAGAAGTAATTCTATGCAGAGGTGTTTTTTCACTGATGTCTTAAAAGTGGCTCAGTTTCTCAACACACAGAAGCTTCAGTATTTGAAACACTTAGGACATACATTTTGTATGTCAATAAATGCATTGCTAATAATATGTCAAACAGTAGCCCTAGGGATGTTGGAGACACTCCCTAGGTATGACTAGGAGCCATGCATTAATACAAATCAAGAGAACTGGGTTTATTTATTAACTCACTTATGCTCCCAAACTGTTTCCATCTCCATACTTTCTTTTTTTTTCTTTCTTAAGCTTTTCCCCAACTAGATGCCATATTTGTGTGGGTTTTTTTCAAATGTCATCATTGTGACTACATCAGCTTTTTTATCCCGCAGTTGTAAAGTCCACACAATTCCTTTCTGATTGTCTAAGAGAGCTGTGTGCACCAGCAGTCTCTATTTTGGGAATGAAGAAAATGTAATTGTATGCTTAGATATCTTACTCTCTTGCCAATAAGTAACTGCTGACTTTTAGCCCTGTATTCTTGGTCTTTTTTTGCACCATGAGCTTTGTGAGTGTCAGGGGGAGCTTTGGCACATTCCCAGGGAAGTGCCAGCTGTGCCTGAGCTGCTCTGTTCTGTGCTTATATCACTGCATGTGTCTTTGGACACTGAAGTTGTTGATGGCAAATATGTGGCTCAGTTTGTACTTCAGCAGCTTCAGTTAATTTATAGCATCTCTGTTAATAGCTTCCTTTTGTCGTTTAGCACAAAATCTGTTCTTCAAAGTGCACTGCTTTGTTAAAGCATTTCTGCACAGTCATTACATAAAATTCTGTCTTACGAAGGCATATATGGAACATGCAATATTTAAATGTGGTGTCTATACACAGTAATAATTCATATCCCTGTGTATCAGATAGTTTTGTGTATAGTGTAAATGGCACACCTTTTCCAAACAGCCTGAATCTCCATTCATGCTGGCTTAGCAACATGAATACATTTCTTCAGCCCTTCAACTCAGAAAGCTAAACATGTGGTTGAGTGGCGAACTCCTAAATTAATGATATGGTCAATGCTGATGTCACTGGACACGAGAGTAATTCCACAGCATAACTCACTCAATATAATATCAACACACACAAGGCTTAAGACAAAGTTTAAACTGAAATCTTTTCTATGAAAAAAAAAAGTGTTTCACAGTTGAAGTATGTTGCAGGAATATGTAGGTATAAACAAAAATATCAACGGAGAAAAAACACTGTTAACTTTATTTTTAATAAGAAATGCATACAAACGTTTAATAATTTTAATTAATCTTATTTTATTTTAATATCATATAATGATTAGAATTGTATCTGTTTAATATTGTAACATCAGCAATGATGAACATTCAAAAGGAACCCCCGCCTTGTGGCCTGGTGGGGATTGGTCTCTTCTCCCAGGCACCCAGTGACAGAACAAGAGGGCACAGTCTCAAACTGTGCCAGGGCAGGTTTAGGCTGGACATTAGGAAGAAATTCTTCATGGAAAGAGTCCTTGGCATTGGAATGGGCTGCCCAAGGAGGTGGTGGAGTCACAATCCCTGGAGGTGTTTAAAAGGAGTCTGGAAGAGGCACTTAGTGCCATGGTTTAGTTAATTAGAAGGGTTAGATGATAGGTTGGACTCAATGATCCTAGAGGTCTTTTCCAACCTGGTTAATTCTTTGATTCTGTGAAATACAATATTTCAGAGGCTATCAGCCACAATGTTTTACATCTTTCAGGCTCATGTCAGTATTTACATTTCAGCTCACCTTTATGCCTTGTCATTATTTTTTTTTCTAGAATAATCATTGAGTTGGGAGTTCTAATTTCTGATCCTCTTCAGAAAACACCTCAATATTAGGAGGAAATTCTTTGCAAATTTGAAGAATGTCACCAATATTACATACATGTATTTGTATCCTTTCTTTGTGTCTCATTTTCCTCTTTTGTAAAAGAGAGAAAGATAGGTCTTCCATTTTAAAATACTTAGAGGTTGAGCTATGGTGAATTGTGTATGGAAGCTTATTTTGGTTTTTCTCACTTTTTTTTTTTTCCCCCACCAAGTCCTCTTGAAGAGATTCTCAGAAGCATGATGCTACCCAAAAGCTGCCTTATGGTACCTTCTTGCTGACAAAAATCTTTCCAGTATTTCACCTTGCCTTTCTAGCTGATTATGTATCATGGTTGAATTCACCTGGCTCAGCTTCTCCAGGCAGGGTTGTAAGTACCCTCAAAGGCTGAAGCAAGAAGTAGAGCTTGCAGCCAGCTTTGTTCTTTCCCAAATACCATTTCAGTGTGTACTATAGGACAGACGAGATCGTTTTGAATTGGAATGACTTTTGGCTGTGTGCAGTCATAAGGATGCCTTTGGTAACAGAAGTGTGGGCACTAAGCAGCACAAACGCATTCATTTACTGAGGCAAAACCCATGCAGATGGACCTGGCATTATGTTTGGAATGCTCTCAAATACACAGCGTGAACCAGCTGTGCAGTACATTAGTCTGATTGTGTGCACGCTTAATGGAAAATGCTTCGCGATATGCTTAGAATGATTCCTGCAGGTAAAATGAGTGCCACTGAGTAAACTAGTTTACACAATCAAAACACACAGGAGGTTTTGGCTATCTTGCTCTTGCTCTGGAAGGGAGCATTGTATGACAGTGAGCAGAAGACCCAACAATACAGTGCCAAGCTAACAATACAGTGCCAAGGGTACTTTGCAGGTACCGTGCAGAACCTTGGGAGGATAGGTTATGTACCTGGGAGAACAGGAAGCACAAGGCATTTAAAAATCTTATAAAGTTGCTGTCAAAATAGAAAAAAAATAGCAAAACTGCTGTTAAAACCCTGTTAGATTCTACTTTGTACCATTTTCCATTATGTTTGAATACCTGGTAATAGTTCAGCAGTCTATCAAAAAACAAAAAAGAAGTTTAAAAAAAATATTTATTAATTTTCTGTGAGAGGACTGACAAGATTACAGCAGCTGGGTGCCTGTTTACTCCGGACTACATCGTACAGAGCTAAAAAAGATCTTCCTACAGAAAGCTAATCAAGGTGTAAGAAACAAAATGAGTTCATTAACAATCCCCATCACCGAAAAGGCAAATAATTCTTCACTCTTCTGTTGAGTCCAATTACAGAGATATTGCTAGAAACTGTTTTTCTGTGGTTTTTCTTTTTTGGCACTTTGCTTATTGCTCACTGGCATTTACACCCATTGCTGCGTGCAGATTAGCACCTGTTACTGTTTTAACAGAAAGTGATGAATGGTGCCATTACTGGCAGAGCTTTATGTGAACAAAATTAAGCTTGTGTGTGATAACTTTTGTAGTAACAGCAATTACCACAATTACTTTCAAATTATAGTTTGCACAGAGCCTGCACCAAAGGTGAACACTGAGAACAACCATCCTCCCATTTTCTTGGAGAGAGCTGTATGGTACATGCAGAGTGCAAGCTCACTCCATGCTTCTCTTGAGTCAAGGAAAGGCTATAAAGCACACCCCTTATTTTGCCCTCTCAGCTAGCAATTTTCATAACACTCCTCTCTAATACGTGTATAAGGTTCTCACATTTCAGTTTATAGCTATATTTGACTCAAATATGAAGTGGGTATTTATAAAGCTCGAGTTAAATCTCAGGTGCTTATCTGAAGTTTTGAAACCTGCCCTACATGGCTAAATTAATGGGCACAGTTGTGCATTGCCTTTAAATATATGTATCAGCTGTAGCACTCTTTGTAATTTATTTCACCTGGTGTTGACTGTTGAAGGTTTGAGTTGCAGTCTAAGCTGCTCATTGAGGTTCCCTCTACAGTCATCAGGGATCAAGATACGTCGTGCCACCATAGACAGCTGATGTCAATGAGGTAAGCTGCCATCTCGAAGTGCCTATTTCTTTCTTTTGACTATAGAGGGAGCCAAGACAACTGCTTTGAACCAGAAGTCCAGTTTTTATTTAGGAGTAAATTCAAAGTCACCTAGATGATGTGAAGTAAAATTGCCGTGCTCTGACAGTCACTCGTGCCCTTCAGCTGGACCAGCCAGTTTAGTGGCTATCTGCTGCACAGCACCACATTCTGCTGGGTAAAATCTCCACTAAAACAGAGAAGCCTCTGAGTGCAACGTTTCTATTTCTCTTGTAGCCCAATGGTTTCCTATAGCAACATATACAAAAAATCATAGCCCATACTTTCTGAAATGGGATACTTAAAAATGTAGTTGTTAAGAGACCTAATAATATTTTAGATTATTAAGCCTTTGGCTAATAAAATAATAACATTAATAAAAATAAATTTCCTGCAGCTAACCATGACATTCAACATTCTTTCTTTCTTTTGTGGTGAGAAGTACAAAATGTTCTCTAAAATACTTTTATAAAAATTGTTCTTACAATATTTTCCAGGAACAAAAACCAAAACAAAACCAAACCCCAAACCAACCAAACAAACAAAACCCCCAAACCCTAACAAAACAAACAATTCCCGTATCACATTTCTTGCAACTAATTATCTCCACTAATAAAAAGTAACCATTATACCTTCCTGTTGACAGCTCTTCCTCTCCCTTTTCCCTAGTATATTTGTAGCATGTGGATCAGAGATGTATGGATTCTTGTCTTTTCTTGAACCCAGATTTCTCCATGCAGATGTTAAGTGCATGTGTCACAATACAAGTCCTAATTGAAGACAAACTCTGCAGAAGTTTCCTGGGTTTTGGTTTCTTTACAAACCTCCTACGAAAAGCTATCCCTCCTGCAGTTAGTGAGGCCTTGCCACTGCTGTCAAGATGTCATTCCTGTTTCTTGATGTTTTCTTGCCATGATCCTCCAGTGTCAGACTGTTTCTGCTCTCTTAACTTGCTTGTTTCACCTGACAGTGGTTGGCTTGACACCACACAGTTAGCAAGGGCAGTATCAGACAGGAAACTGGCATGTGCAGGTATTACCTTCATTTTCCATTCTTCCTATTGACTACTTTACTCAGTGATAAAAGATTTATTCAAGCTACAGTGAGGTACTAAGTCAAATGTCTTACATAAATATTACATCTGTGTAGTCACCTTCATTAAATTGTTTGACAAGACTTATTTTACCATAAAGCTGTCTTGACTGGCACCAATTATACTGTCATCCTTTAATTTTATACTAACCGAATCCCTTATCAGCTTTTCCTTTACTTTGCTTGGGACAGATGCCAGACTAACTGACCTGTCATTACTGTGATCATTCTGCTTCCTCTCTTTGGAAATATGCAACATTGCCAAAAGTCACTCTTCTCTAACAGCCTTTGGATTTATAGTGCATGGGGTTGGACTAGATGATCTTCCGAGGTCCCTTCCAGCCCCTGACATTCTGTGATTCTTTGATACAAAAATAGTAATCTCTAATAAAGGGAATTTAACAGTGACTTCCTGGGTAATGTGATGGAAAAATGTGTATTATTGTGTCATCTTTTTTCTCTTCACACACTAAACAGGATCGTGTGTGTGTGCTTGTGTCTATATACAATATGTATTATTTCTGTCTTATCTATAGTAACACTGTTGATATAAACAGTGTGTTCATACCATTTTAAAGCACTGCAGGGAAGACAGTGCAGTTCTGAATAATCTTATTCTTAGCAATCTCCATTTCCTTAGCTTTCTTTATCATCTTTCTTCATTTTTGTCACTGCTAATTTATACAGACCACTGTCTAATTTGATCTGTGTATATATATACAAGTGAGAGAAGGTTTTCCATATTATGCGTCGATGTCGTGTTATGTTTTGGTGTTTTCTGCCAAAGAAAAGAGACATAATCACAAACACTGCTTGTTTGTAATCAAATGATCTGAAGAGATGTTCTGATTGAATATAATCCTCTCTGCACCCAGTGGTGTTATTTTACAGCCCAGAGCATGTGTTCTAGTACGTTCCAGTAAAAATCATAAGACACCCTCAACTCAAGTTCCTCTTTTGTTTCCTTTTCCATGTCCTTTTGTTCCTTTGCTTAAACATGAGTTGTTTGGAAGTTTCTCCTAAACTCATTCACTTTTCCTTCTCATGGTCTGTGTACTTCTGTCACAGCACCAACACATATCAACATCAGAGTTTGAAGCTTACCAATGACATCTCAAAAGCTGAAGCCTGCATTCTCAATTTGCTGGGTTTTGTATCTCTCCTGTTTACTATAGCTTCAGAAGAGAATGATATCTTTTAAATACCTGGTAATTTAGTTAAAATAAGGAGCTGGACTTTTAACAAGAGAATGCTTTTTTTTTTAATTTTTTTTTTTTTTTTTTAGGTTTGGCATTCAGATATAAAACAGATGTTTATTGTGCTTTTTAAATGTCCAGGAGATCTTGTCAAAAGTGTCTGGCATGCACAATTATTTTTATGTTGTATGTAACTGTATATTATTCTTTGTTTTCATGTATTAACACATGTATATTATTTCATAAATGGGTTTTGTTTTCTTATAATGGAATAACACTTTTGGTAATTACCCACAGCTCTGGATATAAATGTGCTGTACAAAGGTGTTTGGATTAAAGTAGTCTGGCTGCAGCTTTATTAAACAAACTGTTAATTAATCTCAAATATTATCTAGCACGCCAAAGGCTTTCCCTTTGCAGACAACATGGGTCTATCTACAAAATCTGCAATGGCTTGGCCTTTCTTACCTTTTAAATGGCAAACCTCTTTCAGTCATCTCTCCAGACAGAAGACTGAGAATAATAATGCATCTGCGTCCAAGAGCTAAGGGCTGCATACACAGCTCTGCATTGCCAAGTCACATTACCAACCTGGATTAGACTATTGTTCTCACATTGTGGAATTCAGATCTCACCTTTAGAGTTGCATCATAGGGAAACACAAGATCAAATTTATAATGGCAATTTCTCTTAGGACATCAGTCCTTTTCACTCCTGAAAGAGAGTCTTTGTTAAAAAAGCAGAGCGCTGAGAATAGCAGCCATTCCCACAAAAATGTTCCAGATAGATTCTGCAGGGCCCACCAGTTCCCAAGCTCTTGGCTCAGCTCTTACTCTTAAGGACTGACAAAACCAAGAGGGATTAGTTTTTAACCCCCCTCAGAAGACGTAGTTTAGGAGTAGATTAGCATTCAGTGCACCAGTCTTCATCTTAGTCATATTCTACCTCTGTTTATGTCAACTCAAATGTAGTGCAAGACTGTTGACTTCAATAATGTTCAACCAAGGAAATGAAATTCTGAATGTTGACCTGTTTTTCTCTACGCCATCATTCCTGTTCTCTTTCATCTTACATGTTTCATTCTCTCCTTTTGCATTGGCTAGTGAGTCTACTCAGCAGCTTTATTTCAGCTTGAGTTTGTCTCCAATCTTTTCCTCTTTCTTCTAATGAAAATAGATAATCTAACCCAACAGTCACTCAAAAGGTGTTTTTCTTGGACTGAGCATGAATCTACATGAAAGGTGTATAATGCTGCTGTCTGCATCTTCTGATTCAGAAAAATGCTAATTATGGAACAGTTGGTGGAGGAAAAGAGACAACTATAAATGAGTCTAAATTTAGAATAACAAGTTTGAGTCAAAGCCAAGTGAAGACCAGAAGAGTCTTTCCACCAACTTCAAAAGGATGTGAAGCAAATCTAGTCTTACCTTGCTACTTGCAATTTAGGTTGAAGCTCTATTAACAAGCTAGGGAAACTGCCTTGGAGATTAAACCTGCCTTGTTTTCAGAGGGCAAGTTTGACAAATTTTGCCAGACTCTGGAACTTAATTAAAACACTGGAAAATTTCAAAGTGACAACTAGTTTAATACATTTTTTTTTTTTCTTCTCTATTCCTCCTTGGGTGGATCAAGTCAAGGAAAAAGAGTCTTTGATTGCTAGGAAGTTTTTCTTTCATTCAAATGTCTATCCACAGAGAGGAAAAAATATTACTTTGACCTTCTCAATATCTTATGCAGAAATTAAGTTATGGGTTATTTATACACACTGCCCTGTTATTACACCAAGAACACATCTGTTGTCTTTAAATAGGAAAAAAAACCCAAAACCCAACATTGCCAGTCATACTGTTCTATACTTACAAGTACCTTTTGCTTTAAAGGAATGCAAAAGGAGTTTGTAATTACAGGTTTTAAAACTAATTTATTGAAAATTTGGTTAGTCTGATCCACTTTAAACATTTCAGGCCTACTCAGGTTCCTCTTTTGGCAAGACCAGCCACTCATTTGCTGCACCACTCAAGGCAGAGGTGGTGCTCCTGTTGATGTCATTGCATCAAGCCAGTTAGAATTTCCTGCTTATATGAAATACTTTTCTTGTTTTAACTTTGGGAGTTGTGCTCCAAACCAGTAGCCACTTAAAAATGCTTCTGAGGAAGTGGACATTGTAAAAATATATTGACTTCAAAGCAATGCCATGTGCATGCACCTGAGGTTCCAGAAGGCACCAAATAAGATTACATGGATCATAGTGGCTGTGTTTGCTTCTGCCATAAACAAGTTGTAAGTCTGTGGCTGTTGGGTTTGTGTGCACAGTATGCTTTAAAAGTCCTGTGGTATGGTGGTGATCCTGGGGAACCATGGGGTGTTTTAGCCTCCAGCTTCTTCCTTCTCTAGCACTTGGGTAGGATGCTGTCCCACATGTCTTTGAACTCTGTTGCAAGACACAAATATATATAAATCTTGCCTGTAGAAACTTATATTTAAAGGCTGTATGATTTGTATACAATTAAAAAATACTAGTGCACATATAGGCATGTATTTATATATATTTAAAACATTTTCTAGTATGAATCTGAATTACCTAGCAGCTTGCTTTATTTCATGTGCAGATTCACTGTTTTGTTGAATCAGGAAATCAAATGAAAAATCAGGATGTTTTCCAGTTTATGGCATCATCTGGTGAAACATAGGTTTCTTCTCCAGATAAAGTGTACAAAAAGTTAGCAATTTGCCAGAATCCCTACGGCAACTGTTAAATACTTAACCAAATGCTTGTTTTGACAAAAGAATATCACCCCTCATTGTCAAATCCATTCCAAAGGAAATGGGGAACGGGGAATATTTTCAGTCAGCAGTCAGGTCTTTGAAAACTTACTTGTGGACAGTCAGGAGTGTTATTGCATCTTTGTCTTATCAGTCACAGTTTCATGAATTTAATTATTTTTATGGGTTGCTTTCGTGTGATAATTTAAGCATAATGTTTGACATGTGGGGAAGATGGACGTGGCAGGACAGTGTTCAGAAAATTGCTGAGCTAATTTCCTCATGGTGTGTGCCTGTATGTGCTGTCCCAGGCTGCAGAGTGGTGGGAGGTGAGCAGCAGCATCCTACCTGTCAGTAAGGTCCAGGTCCAGGAGTCCATCTGCAACAAGGTTTCTTAGGGATTTTGGAGTAGCATCTGGTCAGAATGAACTAATTAGTTTCTCCTCCATTTTTCACTGTCCCACAAGGGCAGTGTCTACTGGTCTCTTTGTCTCAACTATTTTTCACTTTGTTTTGTAATCCCTTTGAGGCTTGTACCCCACCCTCTTTTCTTTTTTCAGTACTGCATTGCATAGAGGTATTGTCTTCCTTCCTCCAAAGTCTTTGCACTTTTAGTTGAATTAATGACATTTGGGCCAGACAGCCAAGAGAAAACTGGATCCTTCCAGTTTAGGGACCAACTTTCTTGGCTTTGCACAACCAACCCTGGAAACTACTAAAGTAAAGGGAGGCTGCACACTCATTTCTGCCTGTATATTTTAAAGCCTCTATTTTCAAACAAGACTTTGGTTTTGGAGAAAAGAAAAAACCACAGGATATACTCAGGAGGAAAATAATTTCTATAGCCATGCCAGATCCTCATCTCTTTCCTTTGGCCCAGCACTGAGAAGCAATCTTTAAGCTGCCTAGAAAGGACATCTGTTGACCCTGTGGTATAGGGGAGTTATCATGCTGCTTAGTCACTTTAGGACATCTGCTCTCTTTAGCTTTTGGAGAGTGATAGAACACAGCCAAAATTTGCAGTATTTCAAAATAGATCTGTCAGCAGAATAATCCCTGGAGAATTTATTCCTGCTGGCATAATTTCAGGTTGGTTCTCTCATTGCTGTTTCTGAATCACCTAGAAAAGACCCAGTGCTTCTCTAGAAGAGACATGAGAGGAGCCTTTTCAAGCAGCTTTTGCCACCTCTGTGGACTCTGCCCAAAAAGCAGGTTTTCAGACAGGAGGGACCTGTTCTGAACACTGAAAGTGATTTTTCCAGGAAGTATCTTGGCCTCTAATAAGGACAAGAAAAGTGTAGCTTTATAGAATCAGCATGAACCAAGAGTCAGGGAATGTATTAAGCCATTGAAAGCACAAGGCAGTCAGTACAGCTCTAAATTTCTCTGGGCATGTCCTCATTGAGAGACAATTTCAAGCATCCCTTGTGCTGGTGATGTTTCTGAATGTCAGAAATACAGAAGCTGCTCCAGCCATCAGCACTATGTCTCCAGACCCATGTACCACCTTCAGCTGCACTATTCTTGGATTCAAAACATCACTTGGAGTTATGCTTTATTTGCTGCAAAACAGATGTACATAGATTTGGTCTCACTGTTCCTGAACACAAAAAAGCTGAGTAAATCATTCACACATCCTTAATGATGGAAAGAGAAAAGCTCAGAGGTAAATTTGCCTTAAATGCAGGTGCATCACGAATTAGTTGCCTTCTCCCAATCTTGGTTGCCCTCTTTATTTTTTTGGTAGAGATGACCCAACCTCCATCAAGAAAATAAGGTAATGGAAAGATAGCATGAGATAATCTCATTCAGTATGAACTCAAAGAGGATGAGAGAGAAATTTCCATCCTCTCCCATGCTGCATAGTTAGACAGCTTACTCTGTCACATTTCTAACACATTATTCTGTTTGATAAAGCAACTCTCATAAGTGCTTAAGACAATGTTTTTATCTGGATTGATCCTCTGGAATGTCTGACTCTCTTTAGGCATTCACAGAGTACACATGGCAACTTCTCCATGGACAAGATGGACTGGGACCAATGGTATAATTCTTCTTAGCACAAAACTGAGTTGGTATGTACCAAATGTCCCAGGGATGTGGTGGAGTCACTGTCCCTGGAGGTGTTCAAGGTGGGTTTGGATGTGGCACTTGGTACCATGGTCTAGTCTTGAGGTCTGTGGTAACAGGTTGGACTTGATGATCTTTGAGGTCTCTTCCAACCTTGGTGATACTGTGTGATACTGTGAAATCGTTTTTACTCTTTAGCTATTATAAGCACTTCTTTTTGTCATAGCTTTAGGTAGAAAGCAAACAATTAAGCCTACTGTTATATTTACATTCTAGAATGCCAACAAGGGAGACGTAGGAAAATCATTGGGAAGTTTGTCTAATGTGTAAGATATTCATGGAAAGTGTAGGTATTTTTAACCCTGTCCTATACAGATACAAATTCTTTGGGTTTTATATATATATATATAAACCAAAGAATTTGTATGTATATATATATATATATATATATATATATATGTGTGTGTTTTTCCCATTATGCAGAAAAGTAAATGATACTAAGTATCAATATCTGCCTTGTGTTTGGACTTGTGAAAATAAGGCACTGAAATTACAAGAAACACCAGCATTTGTGTAAGTGCGAGGTCCTCTTCAAGCATTTTAAGCATTGAGAAATAGAGCAACCTGTGGAATAAACAAGTGCAAAGCCAATTGCCTTCAAAAAGTAATTGTTTTTTTTTATACCATCACTGAATTTGAATTTGCAGAATTATTTAAGCTGGTAGATCTGGTTGCTCGGAGTCATCTTTAGATTTAAACCCCTTCTGCAGGTCATCTAGAGACATAAAGCTCTGAATTTTAACAACTTTTAAAGACTCCTGGCACCAGTTATATATATAATTCACAAGTTTCACCTTGCAGACATGTTAAGGCAAATGAACTGTTGCAAACCTGTAGCTACTTATTGTGTAAATACAGATCTGGAAGTAAATATTATTCATACTTGACTGCACAATCCAAAATACCTTTTTTGCTGTTGAAATACAGAGATAGTGTTTCCTTGGCCACAAAGAGATGTGAGGGAGAATGTGTGGATTTCAGGATTTCTGTCATGATGGAGAATGACAACACATTTTCCCTTCCCACAACTCTCAACTGTTAAAATACATACATTTTAACAGTTGCTAGTATTTTCATTCTCTCTCATTCTTCAGAATCCAAGAGCCCTTTTCTGAATTGAGCCAAAAATATAGTAGAGGTTTCTGAGGAAGTTTATTTGTAAATCTCAAGCACAAAAGAGAAGCAGTCACCTCTAAGATAACCTAAACTGCCTCAAGGAAAATGACAATCTGAATGTTCACCAGTGAGATGGATAAAATTGTATATTTAGGGCACCCTTAGCATTAGTACAAATTGCTTTGAGTCTTCAGCACATATGGAGTCAAGACTCTGGTCATTATTCATTGTCTGTTGCTCATTTGTTCATTCCTATTTATCTTTTTGTTCATTCCTATTTATCTTCTGCGTAGCATTAGCCAGTATGTAAGACACAGGACCCTTCCAGTACTCCCCACATGCTTGACACATCTTGAAAGGCCACTCAAGCTTCTGAGAGATACTCCTGGCTTTTGTAGCAGCTTAGGACAGGGAATGAAACAAAAAGGCTCAATCAGGCAAATTAAGAATGATCCCTAAGATAAACATGTATTATTCAGTAACCTTCTTTAAATTCCAGGAAGTCTGAAGCCCATACTTCTTACTTTGTGTTGCCCAAAGCCTGCTCTTTGTCTGCTGTCAGATTTTCAATGTACAACTAGGAGTGACTGACTTTTCCATTCAGTTCCAGGCATAACTATTTTCTCACTCTTTAGCAATGCTTTCAGAGGTTTGTCACAGTCAGCTTTGTGACTGTTGGCATGAACTCCACCAAGTCTGAGGAGGAGGAAGATATTGCACATTTTCAACAAGACAGCTCAAGTCTGATATGTCACTCTGCTGTCCCTGTCTAAAGCAATCATGAAACTTTACCTTTTGCACCTGACTTTACAGAGACTCAGTAATACCTTGGTAATTATTTCAGGCTTTGGGGTTTTTTTAACCTTTTCACATGTACTGTCTTCCTGTTTAACAAAGAAAGTAGAAGAAGGACAAAATAACTGCCTCCTGTCATGCCTCCAGTGGCATGAGAAGGGTGTGAATTTGATGTCTTGAACATGGAAATATGAATGATGGGTGTAAAGTACAAGTTTGCCGCAGTTGTTGCATGAGTGGAACTCACTTTCAGCAAGGCTCAGTGAGGGAAGCAGGGGAACAATTGTTTATCCTTTGAGCTTTTCCATTCACAGTAGAAAAAAAGATGCAAATTAGAGCTCTGTCAAACATAAAAGGCCTTGAAATATGGATTTGTTCCAAGTTGGAACAAAGTGCCAAAATTTCCAAATGTTCAAGGAAGAAAAATGCCATAGAAAAATAATTTACCCTAGGTTGGCTGAATGATTTTATTTTGTCAAAACTGAAGCATTCAATTTTGATTTTGATAACTAGATACTTTTGAAATAATATATCTAACCTGTTGCAGATAATATACCTAACTGAAAACTTTGAAGTCCAACAGTAATGTAAAATGACATCTCTGGGAATACCACTTTGAAAGTACAATTAGCAAAACCTTTACAGATGTCAACTGAGATTGTGAAGAAGCAAGTTTCAGTCATCTATTAACTTGGAATTGCTCATTTAGAATTATTTGTAAACATTTTTTCAACCATACTGCATGAGTCAGTCATCTTCACAACACCAAGAAGTAGAAAGGCCAACTGAAATACACCCAACCCTCCTCATTAATGCCATCTGAGTATGGCACCAGCAGTGCCTAGGGAAGCCCATCTGGATGTGTGGGTTGTCATGGTGTAGGCTGAATGTATGCTTACGGGCAAGCTCAATCACCCTTTGCTTCACATCACAAACCTTTTTATGTGAAGGATGAAGAGTCCTAGTAGACAATGTTAACAAGTTTCCTTCGTGATTTGAGTTAGGATGGGCTGCATGTTTGATTTCCACAACTGGGAATTAGCCTTGATTTGAGGTCAACAGTACTGAGGTTAGCAGGTGTACCCAGGTAACACAGGTGGGTTTTATGTATGCTAGAACAGTCAGTGACCATATTGAAATATTTAATGGCTGCATTATCTTTCTTTTTATTGTTTTCAGTACCTATCTAGAACACAACCTGGATGTGTAACTGAGAATAGATGTTTTGAAATTATCAAAGCCAACACTGGAAAAAAATGTTGTCCTGTCACGTTTCAGCTGCCAGAATGTTGATCCTGCCAGGCTTGTTTGGTTTTGCTTGTTTAGTAATCAGGTAGGGGCCTTTTTAGTAATTCTTTGATCATCAGGACATAACTTGCTCACATGTGGTCATGACATATAGCCTCATCACAATTCCTTCCTTCTGGTTATAAAAGGTGTGACTGCAAAGTAACCTAGGAGGCCAAGTTCACCCCTTGTTTCATGCTACACTCCTAGCTTGATCATTGTGGTTTTATCACTGATATACAATAATGTGTGAGCTCAAACCACCACATTTCTCAGAATAATTTGCTGGTAGGGGCTAGGTGTCTCAACTGCAAGGCATTAAATTAGAGAGTTGGTTGATTCCTGCCGTTCATTTATTTCACTGCAGAGAACTGATGCAGTGAAACTCCCATCACAAAGAGCTATCATAAACTAGTGTACATTTATTTGCTTAAGGGGTCTAATAATCAATCATCAGATTTCTCCACTTGTTTTGTGGCATTTTATTTCAGCACTTGGTAGAGTATGAAACATTATAATTCTTTACACAGGTTTCTTAACGGAATATTTATTTGAAGGAGTTTCAATATAAATAAAGATTTTCTACATATATTTCTTTTAAAGGATTTATTTTGATTTCAGCTATTTGCTTTCCTGTGAAAAATGTATGAGAAAAAATAATCCAGAAGCATAAATGGCATGAAAATGAAATTATCCAGAAGGGATGATCATTCCAAGTCAGGTATGTAGGTTTGGGTGGGGTACAGCAAATTATTTCATTGGTTTATATGTTTGGGGGATTTCTCTCCATGCTCCTCTCACCCCACTACTGTAGATCGTTTCTCCTTTGAGAAGGAAAAGGAAGGCTGGTATAAATTAGGAATGGTAATGTAAAAGATTATACCCACAGCATTAAAGTTGTTCAAATTAATACAAGCCTTAAATTGACACAGTTTTTTTCCATATACTCCCAATATTAAACATGACATGCCTACTGGGGTTACTATAAAGTTTTGTCAACATTTTTGGCATAGAAAACCTCAGCCTGGGGTCAATATTCTCTTGACCAAATTTTGTTGTTTCAGTTGCCTTTTACACTCGTATATTGTAACTCAAACATTTCCAGAAAAATGAAATTTGGCAGGCTATTAGTTCATAATGCCTTTGGGTATTTTTTTAAATGTAAATCATTCAGATATTTAAGGTTTGAGGTTTAAGGACTGTGCACACACTTTAACAACTTCTTTTAAAAATATTTAGTATGCATATTTACTACACATGTATCTTATAGAGACCAGAGATTAAACTGGAGATTACTGGCTAAAATATGCAAACTGCTGTCCATGAATAAACATCCTCATGAACTCCTATTGAAAGTTTCTTATTTAAAAAAAAAAAAAATAAAAAAAATTGTTTAAAACTACAAAAGGAAGTAAGATGGAGGGAGGAAAAAAACAACGTTTAAGTAACTTTAATGGTTTAACTTGGCCACAGAAAATGAAAAATTCAATTTTTTGCTCCTGGGATCTAATCCAAAGCCCAGTGAGGTCAAAGGAAGGTTTTCCACCTATTCCCATGTGTACTGGATCTGATCTCTGTTCTGGTGCTCCCTTACTTTGCTATGCTGATAACATAGCAAAGTAAGGGAGCATAACGTAACACAGCAGGACACTCATCTGCTGTCCGCATTACATACATTTGGAGTAAGTTACTGGTGGCAAAGAAACTCTCTTCTGGAGTGTCCATCCTTCCTCTGTAAATTTGAATCAGATTTCCAATTTTGCTTTGCCATATCAGTGCTTGCCAGTTATTAATTATAGTCTTCACAGAGTAAAACGTGGGAGGAAGATTGGAGAATCCTGCAAACGTGCCTGTACATGTAACAGTGTTACATATTTCACAGCATCCCTCAACCTGAGAGTTCTTCTAGATACTAACCTCATTTCAAAACCATTTTTAACCTCAGCCTGGGAATACATTCTATATTTTTTTGTTAGTTACAGTTGACAGGATTTGTGTAATCAATGAGCGCTGGTGCCGTTGCATGCAATGCTCATTCCAATGCAATGCCTGTAGCTCTTGGACAATATGTTCCTTATGGTGATTTCTGGGAGCTTGTAAACTCTCACTAAGACTCTGGCAATATCAGTCAAACATCTCAGACACATTGTCTTTCTGAACCTGAACTTTTAAAATGGTGGTTAAACATGTTGTCTGCTTTAGTTTCTTGTCTATCTTCATCATAAGCCAGCACCTGTTTCTAATAAATTATACACAGAGCTGCATCAGCAACACCTTGGCAGCACTTGCCACCCTGAAAAGCAGAATGCCCTTGAGGACAATACACCTGTGAACACATACAGTGTTTATTTAGCTGAAAGGCAAAACTTTAAATTACATAAAGCAATTATCTAGAGCCTAATGTATGCCCATTATTAACACAAAATAACCTTGTTCTTAAAAACCCAATAAAAATCTATTTAAAGTTTTTTTCCAAGTCCCAGGGAAACGTGTACTAGCACTGTGGATCTGTTATTAGCCCAGGACTTGAATGTCTGATGGTGGGAAGATGTGTGGGGGAGGCAGGGTTACAAAGCAACAGGGCACAGATTTGGAGTTCCTTAATACACAGAGATGAGAGAATGAGCCAAATCATTTTCAGAGAGACTGTTGCACAACAGACTTTTTTTTCTTTTCAGTTCCACATTATAAGTAGCATTTTGTTACCACAGTATAGAAGTACTGTGTTTATGACAGTGTTTGATCTTTCCATCTCTATGAGACAGTAGGAAGAAAGTGGTCCTGAGAAAAAGGTTTTCTTATTACTGGTCAAAACCTTTCAAATCCAGGTCATACCAGCACTGTCCTTTCATGTAAGAGCAGGCATATTTTAACAGTGGAAAGTGCAGATGGTTGTTTGCAGTAGAAAGTGCAATTAGTTGTTTGCAGCAGATCACAGGGTAATGGAAATGAAAAAAATTAGGATTAAAATAGAACACAAATCTGAGATAAGTTTTGATAAAGGAAACAGTAACTCTAGGAACTCTATAGCTCAAATAAATTGTAAACTATATTTTCTGTTCAATATGCATACTTTCAAGATTATTTGGTACATGAACCTTATAAAGCACTTAAAGGGGAAGGCATTTTCTACTTGCTGTTTCCAAAATCGACACTAAATATGAAAAAAAAAAAATTATATATGTGTGTGCATATATGTAAATATGCCTGTATAAAATGTTCCTAAACCACATTTTTAAGTCATGTGCTGCAATACTCACTTTCTCTTTTCAATGCTTCCTGATGCCATTTAAGTGTTCAACTTGAATGCTCTTAGGTGAAAATGTTTTAAAACCTCTGTTTGGCTGGACCTGAAAGCTGTGGAAGGACTTGGTGATGGTTATTACAGCTTTCTTAGATGTCACCTTTTTCAACCTTATAGTGCTGGATATAAATACATGTGGAGTGGTGGTGTCATAGAATCATAGAATGGTAAGGTTGGAAGGAGACCTCAAGGATCATCTAGTTCCAACCCCCTGCCATAGGCAGGGACACCTCCCGCTAGCACAGGTTACTCAAGGCCTCGTCCAACCTGGCCTTGAACACTTCCAGAGAGGGAGCACCATATAGATATTCTCCCATCAATAATTTTGTACAATTAGATCCAAAGGGTTATGTTCTGTTTTACAAAATGCAAGATCAAATTCCAAGATAATAGAATTAGCATAACCTCACAATAAATGCCTTGTCTTTCAAACGATGTTCATAAACAAAATATTTTGTTTCCTGTTTTGTTATCAGACAGTTTGAAGTTTAGCATAGCTATATTTTTTCCAGCTGACTTTCTTAAAACTGCTCTATTTTCATCTCGGAACAAGCATGCTACAATTCAGAGACCCAAGCTAAAACATATGGATTAAGTCAATGATTCAGTTTCTAAACCTCCCAATGACTGTTCTGATTACTCATGCAAATCTATATTTTTGCCAGGTTTCCTTAAGACTTTAATACAAGTAAAATTAATAGGAATACATTTTCTTCTCCTAACGCATGTGAAAATATGACAAAATTACAGCCTCCATATACAGATGCAAACCTCTGGGTTGATTTCAATTTTCTCAGCTATATTTGATTGTAATTGACTATAAATTCTAGGAGCACCCAGCTAAGATTCCAACCAAAAGGAAACTCAGCTCTGGCTACAGAGTAAAAACTATTTATTTTCCCCTGGAGTGTTTAGCTTTTATTAAATGTCAACAAACCTAAAAACATGCTTTACTAATCTATGGTGTGTATGGGAAATAAGTCGCAAGCGTAAGCCACTGAAGATAATGTTTGCTTTGGTTTAGATAAACATGTTCCAGAGAACCAAAACTTCTTACAAGCATTTAAAACCTACCCTTTGTTTTTTTCCTTTAACATTTGTCAGATCTCCCACTGGTGATCAAAGAATGCCAAGCCTGTGATATAGCACCGGGGCTGACAGAAGAGCCACAGTTGTGATCGTTCCCTACCTTCTGTGGTAAGTTTATTCATTAGCTTCTTTCGTGTTGATTTTCATACACTCCAGTAGCCCAGAATGTTACACCTTCTCATGCAGAAAATTGGCTTATTAGTGGAAGATGCTTTCACCTGGAAGTTCTGCCTCTGTGGTGCCTATCAGAGAATCACTTTGGGAGTAAGGATCACAGAACAGCTTTGCACTAGGGCCTGTGGATATCCTCACTGTGCTGCAGTTTAAGCTCAGCACCTCCTTGCCTCTCATTTCTGTTCACACAGGTTTTTAGATGCAGAAACATTAGGGTGGATGTAAGCTCTGTATAGGAGAAATGTACCAGTTCTACAATAAAGCATGCAACCACCATGTTTCCTCTGGCACACTTTTCATAGATTCAGGGAGTGCAGGGCCATGTGGGCCAGTCTAATCTTACCTGAGGGATCCCTACTTTGTGCAATTTGATGAAGAGACTGCTAAGGTTTTATAAGCCTCATCTGCCTTGTGGAGAAGAGTTGCAAGGCAGACAATTACTGACATATGGCATTGCACATGGTATTTTCAGAAGTGCTGAGCCTACAAAAGGAGGAGGGTAAAGCTATGGTAAACCCGTTATGCTCTAAACAGCCTCCTTGCTGCAGTGTGGACACTTCTGTGCATTAGTTGTCATCAGCTGTCATCAATGGGTATCTCATCCTGTGATGTTTGGGGCCCAGTAAGTGTAGGATTTGAATTTGGCCTTCAGTCAGATAGTATCCAAAAAGAGACACCAAAAAGGAAACACTTCTTTTTAAAAATCCTAATGAAAGGAAGTTCAAGTGCAAAATGCAATCTGGGGGCAGTAGGAGCCATCACCAACACTAGGTATGTATCAGATTGTCTTCCTGGAGAACATTTTGTCTCAGGCAACACTGGGAAGAGAGCCATTAGTATGAGAGTTTCCTTTATTGCAATGCTTCTTTATTGTTTTAATTACATTTCTTTCCACTCATGGAGGTACACAAAACAATAAAAGAAAGGAATAAAAAAGTTCTCAGTCTGCAGGATTCATCTTGCATTCAGGGGGTTTGTGTAACTCATTTTAAACTGATGTTTGATTGTTTAAGAATGCACACCTGCACATTACCACTTGTGGTAAATAAGTTTATTAGCCAAGGAATGTCTGAATACTTACTGGAAATCCAATGCAAATGCAATTATGTTTTCTGTTACGATCCCTCTTTGGTAAAAAATGCTATCCTACTTTCATACTGCAAGGGAGAAAGAAATGAAACCAAAACCAAACAAAAGCCCAAACCAAACCAAAAAACACAAACAAAGCCCCATGGTAAATTACATACAAGCATGCAAGAAAAACACAGGTGAAAAAGTTCACAGGGCTTAAAAACATGATATACCTGATGATTCAGTGTGTCTTTCCATGTACAGTTTAAGCACTTTGTTTTGTATTATATTTATGTCAGCTCAAATGTTCCATTCAGAGACTAAGACTTTATTAGTGTCTCTATTTTAGTTGTTTTTACTTAGAATTAAAACCTAAAGGTGGTGACAGAAGAAATTCTAATGCTTGGCATAGGATTAATACTTGAAAGCCATTCACCTTTGCTAATCCATTTGAAGAGAATTTCCTTATGCAGAGAGATTGCTCCACACAGGACAAAACCTTATTTTTTTTCATCTCTGTACTCTAAAAGAGCAGAAGGGTGGAAAGAAACTGAGGGGAGGCAAAGGAGCAAAAGGAGACAGAGCAAAGTGTAAAGCTTTGATCATTTCACCAAGGGTCTGAGGCAGTTCAAAATGAAAGAAACTCTCACCACCTTAAAAAAAAAATAAAATTAAAAGGAAGAGAAACAGAGAGAGCAGTATGACAGGAGACAAAAAGTGAAGCAGAGGCAAAGCCTCAAAATAAGGGCTGATGCCAGGCTCTGAAGGAGAAGCTTTGCAAGGAACAGAAGAGGACTCTTGGCTTCCTAAATCCAAAGAATTTCCAAGAGAGTGGAGAAATCACAGGAATAAAATATGCTAAAGTGACTTCTGATTTCGCATTGCTCATTGCATTTATTTCATTATCTAAATTATAAAATAATTGAACACTAACCACATTGAAGAGCCTGAAGCTATGGAAAAAAAACCCAAAAACCAAAACCAAACAAACTCAAACATGCCAAAGCTATTGAGCAATCTGCAAGAGAAGGACTGACCCCTAAACCTTCAGCAGTAAGACAGAGACCCCATTGCTAGAGCAGAGAGCTGCAGCCTGGGTGTATGCCAGCATTTGGGAAAGGGCCAGTGCTAGAGCCCACTCGGGTCCGGGTAAACTTGAGAGGAAAGGAGTCTGCCAACAAGACTATCAGCTGGTTCATGACCCATGTGGTCTACTGCAACTGTGACTCTGATTGAAAATGAGCAAGAAATTAATTAATTTAGCGTATGGGTTTAATTTTGTCACAGCAAAATTGACTGGTACTTTATTTCAGCCCAACAAAATGAGAAGGGCTTCCCACAGAGCAAAGCATTATTACACTCGAGGCAAGATCAGTCTTCTGATCTGCTACCCTTACACAGCCCAGTTTTCTTTGTTTACACCTTTCAAGTTACAATGCTCACATCATCTGCCAGTGAGCATCTTTACAGCAGTCCAGCAAATGGAGGTGGATGTACAAAAAAGCTAATTTATCTCTGCCTGCACTTTTGCCAGGGATCCTAATGGAGGATGAACAAACAGCCCAAATGCTGTAGCATGCCAGCACTGTTCCTGGCAGTATGAAGTTAAGCATAAACAGTCTGTGATTTGTTGAAGACCAATAAGAGACTAGAGTCCTTCTTAATCTGTAGATTGATCAGTTCTTGCAAAATAATGATTGCTGTGTATGTGGTGCTTAGCATGCATGATGGTAACCTCTGCTGTCATAAATTATTTTTAAGGAACTACAGTGTAGAACTAATTATAAACAGCATATGAATCCTATGCCTGAGTTAGTGCCATATTTTCATTCCTACTAACAGCAGTCACTATTCAGACAGTTGAATGATAGAAAAGAATACCCACTGTAATTTATTTCAGTCATTTTCAACAAGATGTCCTCTTTAAAAAAAAAACTCCTTGAAAAATCCACGTCAATCCTTCATCTCTCCTGAGGAATGTGTATTTATACTATTCTTGAGCCAAGAATGGATCATCATTCACATATGCAAAAGAAACATTAGGTTACCTCTACAGCTTGCTCACTCTTTTTTTTTTTTTTTCCCCTCTTCATTTCAGTTTTCTGCATAATTATACATTAACAGGACCACCTGGAATCCTACACAGAAAGGAGTGCTAAAACAGTGGATGAATATTGCTGCCCATTTTGGCAAGAATCTGCTACTTTAGTAAAGAAACAATACAAGAACAGTCTCGGACAACCTATACCAAGGTAATAGTTTTCTGAATCCTTCTGGAAATACTATTTGCAGACACACCAGACCTTTTCTTTGAGTATGAACACTGAATGAGACAGAGAGAATAAGATTTCACATTAATTTAGCTGTGTACGTTTGTTATTTCAAGTAACATTCTCAAAGCATCAAAAGGCCTCTGTGTATGAGGTAGTTCAAGAAAGCAGACACAGGCACAACAGATCAAAGCATAGAATACAGTCTGAATAAACTATTTTTTTTTAAATGCATCCAAATAAATTTTCTTTGATTCAGAGAACCAAAACTACTACTTTTTTTTTTTTTTTTTTTAATGTAAGGAATTCAGATGTTTTAATGTTGGTTTGTTGGGATTTTTTTTTTTGCTTTTGCCTTTTTATATGTCAATTAGAGCGAGACAGAGCTATTGCATGAAATATATATGAGGTCAAAGCCTAAAGTAGAGCCATCAATAATAATGTCTGCAGAACATGTGAATTTTCTTTGAATTTCACACCACTTTAGAATAAAGATGTTTGCAAAAGTCTCAGAACTAGTGACATTTCAGATTATTTAAAAAATTAACAGACCAAACCTTTGAAAAATGCACTCTAAGTCCATTTACAGCTATCCCTGGTAATGAATTTGGAGACTTATTTTTCTGTTCAGCATTTATCATGTTCAGCTATTACATGGCTTGTCTCACTTGATGCCATCCTGCCAGTTTCACAAGACATAAAATATCTCAAACATCCAGGGCATTGTGGGAAAATTTAGGAGTACCTACAAATTGTGACTTATAGAAGCAATTAGATATGAGTCTTACCTATATCTCATTTTAGGTAGAATTATAATATCTGTTCACTGTATGCTCAACTTTAAAAATTTAGTTAGCTCCATCCCCGTGTCTTCATTAGTTTTGATGCCCTGATCACCAAACAAAATGCTACCATAGTTCCTTATTCCTCTTTGATTGAGAAAAATTAAGAAACATGTCTCAAAACCTGAAGGTTTGTGATTTGTCTCATTTCCATCAACAAGAATTTCTCTAGCCAATGGCATACATCTAAAAGTACCCAGCCCTCACAAGCTATAGTCTTGAGCTCTGCACACTAATCCTTGGTCACTGTTTCAATAGGTTGGAGGTAGGAGAATCTTCAATAATACCTAACTTCTAGTCAGGATTTGAAGCCAGTCTGGAAAGTACATTGCCTGCAAATCAGTTATCTCTTCATCAGTTTTGGTTTCTGGACTATCTAGGGGGTTTTAATCTTCTTTTTATACTATTCAGTCATCCCTTTCACTTCTACATCCTCTTGACTTTCATATTCAAAAAGTCCTTCAAAAGCACCTAAATTCTCTGAACAGATCTGACGTCCTTATGGCATTTATACATTACTGAATCTAAGTCTTACCTTCTGGTGAAGGCACCTTCTGTAGAGATTCTGCTTCTCTAAAATGAAAGGTGTGGTGCCTGTGGGAAGTATTGCATCTAACATCACTAAATTAATCTACTTTCCTACTTTCTATGGATGCCCAAATCCTGGTTTGAAAAATGTGAAGCAAAAGCCAAGATTATGAAAATATCTCCCAGTAGCAAGTAAACTTTACTAGTTATGCTTATAAAGATATGATAACTATAATCAGCATGAAGGCTATGAGCTTTCAACAGAGGCAAGCACACGAAAACGCAGATGAGTATCAATGGATGTTGATGTACTGCCTGGCATAATGACAGAAATAAGAAAATATCCATTTTAAAGTATATTTTGCATATTTAATAGATAGCTAAAGGCATTCACCTTGACCACCATTTGCCCAATTCTTGCTCACTTTCAGGATATTGATACAAACATACACTTTGGACCGTGATTATAGTAAACGAAATCCTAAAGACTCACCAAGTGATTGAGTGCAAAGGGACTGAGGAAGCTGTCAGACATTCTCATGTGTTGTCTGTGCTGTAATTGTTTCCAGTGGTCAGCAAAAAACAAAACAGAACCATAAGGTTTTAAAGATTAGTCTTAATGTCTCCCACATAGTCTAATAGATGATATGGCCCTTTCCTGGAACACTGTATGCACTGAAAGAGAATGATGAAGCAGAAGAATGGGCACTATGCCATTCCATCAGATGAAAGGGACGTTGGTGGATATTTGCCATGGGAATACTTGACTGTTAAGCGCTTGATCTACTGTCTGTTAGCTCATGGGAATGGAACTAGTAAACTTGGGAAACCTCAAATAAATTCCCGTTGTATATATAATATAATCTGAAACAGAATCTTCTCAGGAACAATTGCTAATGATACTGGAAGTCATCCTTGTTTAGCAGAGAAGAGACAATTTTTTATGATCCATTGCGCTACAGATTTTTCTACTGAAAGGTTTTACCCAGCATTTACAAGATGGAAAAGCTGTCATTAGTGAAATCTCTATTTTAGGCATCAGCTTACTAGGGCACTATAAAGAATATTTTTTTAAAATGCTCTTCTGCCACCCTTTCAATGACATGAGGAACCTTTAAAATTACCTACGTGATAAATTACTCTTTCAGAAGAATTCTTGAATGAGCTCATCTTTGTACCCTATCCACTATAGCCATGGTTTCTGTTACAAACCAGATGAGCTTAACAGTTACTTTAGATCTTTTCTTCTAATTTATGAAACAGCTATGTAGTAAGAACAAAGTTAGTTTCATATAGAAACGTTTTCACCGACATCTAAAACAATTGGATGTTTTTGTCAACGTTCGGAGATGAAACTATTCTGAAATTCTCCCCCAGTCCAAAACTGCAAAGTTTTTTGTAATCAGTCATCTGCAGGTATCTCTCACTGAATAAGTCATGCATTTCTAGCTGGCTTCCCTAAAGGGGTTTTATTCAGTGTTTAACAGAAACCATTATGTCATTGGAATCAGAATACATAGCTAAAATATTAACAAACCCAGAACAGAATAATTGATGGCAATCTATTAAGAATTGTTTTTAATTACCAGATCCCAAGCAATAAATCAATGTAGGCTAGTGAATGATGTATTAAATATACCTGGTTTATTGGGTATGTATAAATACTTAAATAGTGTGGCATTGGAGTTGGGGACATGAAATATAATGAAATCTTCACATATGTTTTAATAGAAAGTAAATTGATAATTGTCAGTTTCATGACAGTTTTCTGGTATAAGAACAGTATAATAACAAGTTAATAACAGTTGGGTTTTTTTTTTTCCTGCCTTTAATATTTCTTGTTAATTTAAATTCTCTTCTCTAGCCCTTTAATGCATGTTTTTGTAATCTCTGTCTAAAACCAAATATCTCCATTCAAGTTTTATCTCAAAACATCTTTCTTGCCCACTTTTACTTCCACCAGGCATAGCCAGAGAGTAATGTATCTCAGCTGCCACAGAATGCATTCCGCCAAAAGAATGCACCCAAATTTGACCCAAGGAACAAGATACACTCCACAGTATATAAAAACCTTAATATTAAGTTGCCAGAAGGGTGTCTGGCAAGCTCTAAATTAAACGTCTTTTCAGACGACTAGCTACTCTGTTACTCCATAACCTTCCCATGGCCCATTACTTGTATCCACTTTAAAAAGAAAAAAACCAGTTTGTTGGAAAGACAAACCTTTTCACAATAACTCCAAGGTGCAGGTGAAACTCAGTTTTCCTATTTAAATTATGCTCAGGTTTCATTCCCCTCTTTGTCTACATTCTTCTCCCCTTCCCTCTCTTTTTCTGTCCTTATTTCTGAATGGATTAAGATTAAATTAAATTCTTTAGAGAAGAAAGGAGAATAAAGACACACACATGCATGTATTCTCTCTCTTTAAAAAAAAAAAAACTCTCACAGCTCTAGTAAAAATACTATATACCTAGGTATTGGAAACCAACATTATTTTTGCTGTAAAAACACCACGTGCACCTTCTTAGACATGAGTCTCTGTGCAAGATCTTCTCACACGTGCAAAAACAGCTGACATTTCATCACTTTCATGAAGGGATAAATAGAAGAATCGTGGAAGAGAAAACCACTCTTGTTCTTGTCTGTTTTCCTAGTTACAGATGCTGCTTCTCCAGCATCAGGATTGTGCATATTGATATTAATTATGAAAGTAATTTTCTTATATACTGTTTACCCCAGTGTCTTTTACTGAAGAAGATAAAATTATTTCAGTGTGCCCTGCGGTTGTCACCAGCTTCTCAGAAAATGAGAATTAAACCTCTGCTGGTTCTACTGGATCAGATACAAGTACAAATCTACTATCCTATTTCACAGAATCACAGAATGGTTGAGGTTGTAAAGGAGGTCATCCGATCCTATTCCCCTGCCCGAGCAGGGCAGCCTAAAGCCAGTTGCCTCTGACTGTATCCATTTAGCTTTTGAACTTTTCCAAGAAAGGGGACTCCACAACCTCCCTGGATATCCTGTGCTACTGCTTGGTCACTCTTACAGTAACAAATGTGTGCTGATGTTTTAGATGGAGCATCTTGCTTTTTAGTTTGTGCCAACTCTCTCTCTTGTCCTGTCACTGGGCACCACTGAAGAGACTGGCTCCATCTTCTTGACACTTTCCCTTCATGTATTTATATACATTGATGAGATCTCTTATGAGCCTCCTCTAGACTAAATAGTCTCAGCTTCCTCAGACTTTCCTCATAGGAGAGCTGCTCCAGTCTCTTAGTCGTATTTGTAGCCTTTTGTTGATCTCTCTCCAATATGTCCGGTATTTTCAAGTAAGGCTGGGTTTAAAAGCAAAGCAGAGCCTAACTTAAACACAGCTTGAATAAGGCAACAATGCAAACAGTGAAACATTAGTTAAAAAATTTGAGCAAATAAAATATCAAAGATAATCTGCTGCACTCTGGGTTACATACTTAAGCCTTGGCACGCAGGAATGTGACTTGCCTGGAGCGTGTTTTGCTTTGGTTTTGATGGGAAGAAAAGAGGGACAGTCAGGCATCACAGAGAACTAGGAGATGGGACAGAGCAGAGATGTTTAGAGGTATCATGCATGTGTGAATGCATATGTCCATGTGTCTGTCTGTATGCCTGCTTACAGACAGTGGCCTGCTGCTGCTAAAGCACTGTAATGTGATGCAAACTGTTTCATATATTAAAAAGCTGCATTAGTGAAAAGATCTTTTCAGAAATAGACAGATGTGGTATCTATGCCAAAAAATGACATTGCAAAGGGATTAACTGTTTAAGTGGTCAAATTAAACAAGACAGAAATAGTTAGCTTCCCTTGGCCTGTAGCTCCTCTGCATGAGGCAGCTTGTCTCAAGTTGCCAATACCTCATTGCTACTAAGGCAAGGAGACAGCAATGTTAGCAATTGGGACATTTCCCAGTCTCTCACTGTCTGATCTTATGCCTTGTAATCTTATCTGTGTTAGGATAGGATCTCCCAATCTCCCTATGCCTAAACCTGGGCCATAGCAGAGTACTTTACCAGTGCAGCTATTTCTAGAGAACTGTCTCAGCACTTGGCATAGACGTGTTTATTCTGGCAAAAGCTGCACTTTTGCTGTGTAATATGGGTGAAATAAGCTACCCTGGTGAATACAGAGTTTTGTCATAACTAAATCCATGACAGGGACTTTTGCTGACACAATAAGGGATAATATTCTTTGACTGATATTGTAGTTTCTACTGGAAGCTTAGCCTAGTTTCAGGACCAGGACCTATAACCTTCTTATTATTACTCTTATTATCAGTCTTAGTTAAATTATGGCTTGATTCTTGATTGAGGAGATTAGCAATAGAGATGTGCAAATGGAAGAAAACACAAAGCCATGTAGAGGTGCTCTGGCCAGATCAAGGGCTGTTCCAATGCAACTGATGTTTCTGGAACTCACCTTTACGCTATCAGAGCAAGCTCAGCTAACTTTGGACAGCATTATGGTCTGCCATAAGGCTAGTAGGTCTGATCAAAGAGTATTAACTGCTGTGAGAGATTTTTTTTTTCCCTTCTTCTGTTGTTTGGTTTGGGGGTTTTGTTTTTGTTTTTGTTTGTTGTTGTTGTGTTTTGGGTTTTTTGGGTTTTGGGGTTTTGTTTTTTTTTTTTTGGAGGGGAGATGGTTTTTGGTTGGTTGGGGGTTTTTTTTGGTTCTGGTTTTCTTTTTTTTCAGTAAGAAAAACTTTACAAATACCTATTCAGTTGCTTGCTTTAGTCTCCAGTTCCATAGCAAAGTGAGATATGCTTTAGTCCTGTGTTAGCAATATCAATTTAGTGTATAAAATGAAGAAAACAGCTTTCAAAGTCAGCCTAGTCCTTCCAAAAATGGTACGTGCTCCCGTCTCTTTTTCCCATGCACAACTATTGTAATTTTCCCAGCCTCTGTGCACAAATCCTGTCATTTCACTACTTACTGCACCAATGCCTGGCTTCTTTCCCCAGGCTTAGCAAATGTCCATTCTGCAGTTGTCTCCTTCAAGCTTGGATAATGCCTCTGCAGCAAATCTGAGCAGAGCTGCGCATTGCCTTGGCTGCTCCTGACGTAATCCAATGCCATTACTTTTGAACTAGTGTCTTTGTAACAGATTAAATGTCCTAGCATGTCTTTTAGAGCATCTTCCTTTAGATTATTCAGACAAAGTCACTTTAAAATGTGATAGCTTCATAACCAGGGGAAGTTGTGCTCCTTTCCACTCTCATTTCACTGATCAGTCACAGTCATGCAGTGTGTTGTGGCAGATATGGTCATTCCCCATGTGGCAGCCCTGTTTCTCACACAAGGTATCCTACACAATTCACTGGCACTACTCTGAACCATGTATACTGTCATGCCAGAGAGACCACCTTAGATCTGCCAAACTCTTTACTACCAAGCATAAAAAACAGATTCATCAATCTTCCTGAAAATCTTAAAATATCAGAGATTGCTAAAGTCCCTAACTAGAGGCAGTTGGTTTTGCAACCACTATAAATAGGAAAAGGAATAACAAATGAGTTGGCAACTCTTGCTACTGATACCAGGTTCTGAAAGGCAACAGAACCACTTGTGGAATTGTATGGTACCAGCTACTTGGATGCTAAAATGACAATGAACACACAGCCCTGCACAGACTGAAAAGGAGGTACAGAAGTACTTGCTAGTGCTCCCCAGGAATGAGATTTGAAGCTGCAGAGGATGGACTTGGTAGGGCACAACCCACTCACTATCAGAGACATCGGAGTCAAATTGCAACTCTTGATGGACCTCTGGTTGGCCTCTGCTTGTTGGGGTTTTTAATGGGTAGATCTGCATGGCCTTGGGGAGCTGGAAAGAAACCTAAAGAACCAGCCAAGTCAGGAGAAGTAGAGACAAAATGTCCACAATCTCTGAAAGAGCCAGTCAACACAGCTGCAAAAAAAATCTTCAGGATAAAGAATGGCAGCCAGTAGAAGTGGTGAGGTGCAGTTAGATTACACTAGAGCAGTTCTCTGTGGACTTTGTCCAAAACATACTTGCACAAGCACTATCTTTCACAAAGCTGCTAGTGTCAGTGAAGCTGACTTTACCTAAGATAATTACTCATAAAAATAGCAGCAGTAGTTCCCATCTTCTGCAGTTTCTATCTGGAAGTCAGCTGGACATACAGACAGGGATTCGCACATGCAGCCACCAGAGCTGCATCTGAAGTCTAGTGAGCTACAGCAAACACAGCAGCTGCGATGTCTACAATGATCCAAGGGCTGCCCCAGGTGTCAGATGACCAAAGTACTAATGCAGCAAATTGCTGGGAAAATGCAGAGTACAATGCATCATTGATTCTGTATTATTTGTGCTACATTTCTCATTTATGGTGTCATGTCTGACTATCACTATAGCTTTGATCATAGGGGGACCTGGCAAAGAACCGTTCTAACTCCACTTTGCATTGTTCTTTCAGTGATCAGCCTTGGCGTGGTCACTCAGTTTCTCCCTGTGCAGGAGGGTTGCCTGCTTGCCACATGCTGTCCTTGTATATACAGACATATGTACATGCCAATTAATAAGTTAATTTAGCACAAGAATTCGATGGTGAGACAGAAGACCCCAAGAGTAAAGTTTTTTTTCCTGTGGAGATAAACCAGTAACTCTGTTAGCTTAAGCCAGCAGAGATTTTTTTTTTTTTTTACGTTACCCAGAATTGCTTAGACTGAGATTTTCTGAACATCTACACGTTTGAAAAAGACTAAACTATTTGAAAGGAGCTATTAGCATGCATGCTTTAACTTCACTTCTTTTTCATGTTTGGCTCTTACGGAAAAATACCAGATTTTGATATGAACATCTGTTTCATGTTTTTCTAAATGTGAGTTTAGTATGAAAATTAACCCCTGAAATTTTGGTTTCAGCTGCCTTCTAACTCTTTGGTATGCGTTCAGGAGCGCTAGGAACTCAATTCAGCCTATGGCTGCTTTGTGTTCTGGAAATAACTTGGCCAACACTGAGGACAGGCTGAGAGAGTTGAGGCTCTTCAGCCTGGAGAAGAGAAGGCTTCAAGGAGACCTTATAGTAGCCTTCCAGTATCTGAAGGAAGGCTGGGGCGGGACTATTTACAAGGTCTTGTAATGACAAAACAAGGGGCAATGGGTTTAAACTGGCAGAGGGAAGATTTAGACTGGATGTTAGGAGGAAGTTCTTTCCAGTGAGGGTGGTGAGGCACTGGCACAGGTTGCCCAGGGAGGTTGTGGCTGCTCCCTCCCTGGAGGTGTTCAAGGCCAGGTTGGAGGAGGCCTTGAGTGACCTGTACTAGTGGGAGGTGTCCCTGCCTATGCCAGGGGGTTGGAATTAGATGATCCTTGAGGTCCCTTCCAACCTTACCATTCTATGATATGTTCAAATGTTTAATGAAGATGTTTCTTACACAATCACTATTGGCAGTTGTCAAATCTTTTTGCAGAGACACTCCAAAAGAAGTAACTCCTCTCTTAGTCTCATGAAACCTCATTCATAGTCCAAGAAAACGTAAGGAAATAGCGATCATATTTGCACTTTGCAGAAATGTGTTTTAGTTACTAACAGACCCAGCAGTTGTTTAGCAAGAGTGAAACCACTCTCCACCACACGAGTGTGAGCTTGATTCGACGAGGAGTTTCTTTTCCCCCACCAAAAGGCTAAGGCATTAGACACTGGCATGTTTACACATACAAAAGCAACTTTCAGTTTTGGACACATTAACTAAAGGTAGCGACAGCTAGCAAATCTCCCAAAATGGAGGAGTTCCTTTCACTGTAGGCAAGCACTCAAGATGCCACAGAATTTTCTAAGTTACCCAAACTCCCAGGAGAACAAACCCAGATCTTTTGGTTCCTCAGTCCAAGCTATCTCAGGAATCATTCAAACGTGATCTTTCTTTTCGACAGATTGGCAGTTCCCATTCAGAGCTAAAAGGGGCTATGCAAAGGGGAAGAACTAACTAATTAAATAAATGATGTATGCACTTTTAATTCTTCAGAATGTTTGCCCTTGACCTGGATGAGTTTCAGACGCAACTCGTATCTCACTAGTTTGGCTCTCTGTAAGAGGTTCTGCATGAGCTTATGGAAACAGTGTTTTTATTCTGCTACTGTATGAAGATCTACAGGGGGTTCTTTTAATACCTCTTTATGGATTGTTTTACATACTACCATTGTCTTTTCGAGGCCATCAGTGACATCCAGTGGCCAACTAAATTAAGCCTAGACACATTTTATAGACATCTCCCTCCTGCTTTCCTTAGTCAAAATAAAAACAAAACAAAAAAAACCCCAAACCAGTAAAAAACCCAGTAAAAATGTTAGCCATGCAGTTGACTTGTTTAACTTAATTCTCTCATGTGTGTGATGGGAATCTCTCTGGAGAAAAACTCAGGAACAGATTCTCACTCTGTTCTTTCCCTTTGAGCAGGTAAAACCCAGATGTTTTGCCGGAGGTACAAAGATATGATTTGGGCTCTGCCTTCTGCCATCGCTCAGGTGAGTCAAAGCCGAAACTCCAATCTCTCAGGATTTGAGTTGGTGCAAAATTATAACTAGATATTTTTCTTTTTGATGCAACAAGACATGAATCCCAATTTAAGTGTGCACTGTCCTCTCTGTTTCATTTTAGAGATTTAATTGTTACTAATTTATTTTAAACGAGCTACTCTAAAATCAGTTAATAAGAAAACCAAGGGAAACACAAATATTTTTTGAGCCTGAATCATACATTTGGATAAAACCCAAGTGTGAAGCACTACAGAATAGGTAAAACTCAGCACTACAAAACTGTTAGTCATAGAGTATCTTACAGAAATGCAAAAACAAACTTTGCTGCGGTAACAAATTTCCAACACTGAATATTAAGATCAATTACAGTGAGTGACCCTGTTAGTAACTCCATTAATAGCCTTCAGTGAGTAAAAAGGAGGTGTTCTGGGAAAGGTGGTTGATAGTGTTCAACTCCTTCAACGGTGACAGGAGGGCAGCACAGGGGAGTTGTATCTTGGAGTGCAGCCCTACTGCGGTTGCTGAAAGTGCAGGTAGGCCCCTGGGCAACCCCTTCTCCTGTCCCAGCCTGGGGCACCTGGGGTGCTCAATTCAGCTGAGCCTTGTTGACCAAGGTTAAACATGCCACAGATGGTGAAAGTGATGTTTGCCTTCACATGCGTGCTGTTTTCACTAAGAATCATAGGCCAGCCATGGTCTGCATGCTATTAGCAGTTTGAAGTCAGCCAGGGCAGCTGACCTGAGCTGACTACAGGTGTATCCCAAACTGTGAATTTCATGCTCAGAGTGGAGGGGGATGTTTGATGGGGATAAGAGGGTCTCCTGCTTGGGCACAGGCTTCTTTTGAGTCTTTTTCCAAAGCTTCTGGTCCTTAAGTTTTGTAGTTCCCAGGGCATAGAAACTTCAGTTGCTGATCCAATACTTCAAAAGCATAACAATAGCAGCAAAGGTTGCTACCATTATATTTCAGCAGCTGGAGTAGCCACTCCGCCACTACTCTGTCTTGTGATCCCTCTTATCTTCCTGTGACCTATTCCAGTGAAGTGTTACATTTGCATTTTGGATAGTTAAATGCAGTACATTGGAAGAAGATACTCATGCTAGCTACTATTATTGTCACATTTGTCATTTATTCTCTCCCCATTATGTTTTCTCCATAGCTGGCACAAACTAAAGAAGTGGCAATGCTTGTGAAAAATAGTTGCAGTCATCAGAAACAAGAAGAAAAAAATAATACGTTCCAGAACTCTAGAATAAATAGTTTTACTTCTGGGAAACATATTATAAGTATGAAGTAGTAGTGAACAAAAGCTAAATACCTGTTGTTTGTTAGTCCACCAGATAATGAATTAACATTACTTCATGGACTGTAGCATGTAAAGATGGAATCTGTGCTCATATACACTATAGGCAAGGGGGAAGAGCACCAATGAAACTGAAATTTGATCACCATTTAGACTGATACTCTCAGAAAGGAACTGCCCCTTTGTTTACAATTTTGAATTCCTTTAACTACATAAATAATATGCATTTAACTGGCCAAGAGAGGCCAAAATCAGACCCCTGGTTCCATAAGCTTAGTATTTGGAGTGTGCTAAACAGACTTTAAATTAAAAGGTAATGGATGTTTACTAAGCTTTCTTGATTCTTGCCAAGGATAGACTGACTTACAAGGCAGACAACCAAAGCAAATATGCCACCTTCTCATTGTAGGTAGAAGTTTTTCATCATCTCTTCATATAATCTCAGTTCTACTTCACCTCTACCCTTTCCAAAGCAGCCGCTTAAATGACAGCCCTGTGCACCCAGCTGCCAATGAGCAATGGTGAGGGACTACAAATATGTGCATATAAATACTTACAATTCTTATCATTTTTATATATTATTTTAGGCAAATATATAAAGAATATTTTCATGCTAGGCACATGTCAAGAACCAGCACTTTAATGAGTCCATCACTGCAAATATCAGCACTCTGAGTTTTCGGTGGCGGGCCAGAAATTTCCATCGATTTCACAGAAAAGAGCAAGGGCAAAGCTTGCGGAACTTCTATAAATGAAATACAGGGAAAATGTTGTGGATCATCTGTAGTAATTCTCTCTAAAAGCCAGTAATACTTTTGGAAACTAGTAATTATATGTGCAAGGCATCGTTACTGGCAAGTAGCACTGCAATGAAAGGCTGTACAGTTGGTATTGCGGTTACTGACAGTTTGCTCTGTTCTGCCATATGATTTCCTTTTCATGTATCTTATAAAGATATTTTGATGGTCTCACCACTGTAATATGCAAACATCATTTTCTATGAGGCAGAAAATTAAAATCCAAGGTGGATACCCAAAGGCATTGAGAAAATATGTTAGCCACTTTATTTATGCAGTTATTTAAAGAATCTCGTAAGAAAATTCACATAGCTAAGCCAACAGTACTCATTCAGACAGGACAGTTGAGCTCAAGTTCTCCAGCGCACCATCAGCTACATACTCAACTCATTTCATGGAACTTTTGCTTTTCTCTACACTGTGCTGATAACATACAGTGTAAAAACAGTCCTTCTCAAAGCTTTGAAAATATCCCACTGTGAGAAGGTGATGTGAGAGGGTACTTGTGCCAGTTGCCTGTGCCTGAAGCCCAGAGCTAGTCAGCAAGAGCTGCCCCATGTGGGTGGTCTGCCTGAATCCCTGGGAAGCTGCAGCACCAGAGAATCCTGCAGGTCTGAAACAGAGGAAAGCACAACCCTACCGAAAATTGCTCTTCTAAATGAGAGGCCTACCAAATAATCTATAGGTGGCGTTGCTGGGGTATGCAGAAACAGAAACCATGCACATACCACCTGCTGACATTGGTCTGTTTGGAAACAACCTTGACAGAAATATCTGAAAACTAAGAAATAACTGAAAAAAGTACATCTGTTTCTTGGTGGATCTCTGTATGGAGCAAGTTCAGTCTCAGTTGAGGGTCTGGCGACATCCAAGTAGTCTGCATGAAGGGAGCATCCAGGCAGAAATTATGGAAAGAAGACATTTTTATACCCCACTAAGCTTCCAGATGGAAGAAAGGGACAATAACTTCTCCCAGGAGGGACACAGACACAAATGTACATCTCTGCCTTTTACAGCTTCTTCAGTCAGTGTGGAGCAGTTGCTAAATTTTGTAGGGAAACTGATCGTATCTGTGTTTTGGAAATCTTACCTTTAAAAGGACTGCCACACTTTTCATGATGCAGTTCAGGTCGGCTGAGCTCTTTCTTGATGCTGCTGAACAGATTTCATTAGTATTTCCTGGCCACACAGAGGGCTAATCACAGCATTGGCAGCACTGTGTTTCAATCTAAGTCTTGTCTTAGCTTTGGCCTAGGTTAAAACAATTATGGAATTGATTACTGGCTGTACAGCTGTTCTCCCCTGCACCCTGCCAAAGGTCAACTTAGCATACAGTCTTCCCTGCACAAAATGCTGGTGACAAAGCAAACCTACTGTGCTTAGTGTAGTATGGAAACAGCAACTCCCATCATATACACAAACCAGAGGATTACAAGCAAATGCTTGCCAGGAAAGCTGCCATGCATTCAACGTGCCTGTCATTCTGCAGCCTTTAGGCAGGTAGTGTGAATATACCTCTTGTATCTGTAACAAGGAATATATGAGAGTCAGAGATGCAGATTGCTTTGTCTTTAGAAAGCATTTGCCCCCTATTTTGGTCAGCAAATCCTCTATTCAGTTACATTAATATCAAACCTGCTCCATCAGTTGTAGTAGAAGAATTATTTTTCAAGTACGTTCTTTGTACTGAGTGTCCCCTATGTGGTCTTTTGCATTTCAGCATGTTGATACAGAGTTGTGTTGTGTCTACTTCCTTTACTGGCATGAAGACCTGTTTTCTTTCTTATTTCTTATTCTTATTATTGAATTATCAGTATTCCAGTCTAATTGGTTGCACTTGCTTTCCTATATCCTGCCTAACCAACGGCCCACAGGAGCCCCTCCCATGTGCTTTGGAAGAGGGTAGATTATTGTTATAAATATCTTGTTTAGAATATCCCAAATAATAGTGTGTCCTTGGAAAGTATACCCCCTGTCTCAGCATGACTTAATTTCACTTGCAAGGTCTGATGCTGGGCAGCTGCTGCTCTCAAAGCCATCTCTTGCCTTCCTCCCACTTTGGCAGGGATTATGCATTTAAATGTTAGTATCAGCTTTGAGAATTTAGGTGACTGCCAGGTGTGACAGTCTGATAAGCCATCGTACGCTTTAGGTTATGTGGGAACTGAAGCGGCATGCCAGAAGGAGAAACAATGGTGGGCTGAAACCCAGTGTATGGTGTCTTGGTGGCAGGTGCAGGCGTGGCATATGGGGTTGCATGGTCCTTTAAGCTTGATACTAAACTGGGACCAAGTGAGGGGTTTCCCTAGTCCCACAGGCTGCCTGCAGCCAGGGAGAAGAACATTAGTGCCTGCCTCAAGACCTGGTGCTGCTGGCAGGTGGGACTGCTGTGGCTGCATGCTCCCTGCCCCTGCCTTCAGGACAAGAGTCAAGAGCATTCAGTAACTGTGACCACAGACCAAACGTGGTTCTTGATTGCATTTCCCTTAGTTGGTTCCTTTTCCTTAATTGAAACAGCCAACATTTTCTGCTAAGACCCTCTGAAAGCACCATGCAGCTTTGATACTCTATTTTAGAAATAGACAAATATTTTAGAAATAGACAAATTTAGAAGCAAGTGGGACAAAACGCAGATGCCATGAAGAAGCACACTGGGCTGAATTTAAAGCTGCATCCTAAACCAATGTAATCTGCAAGTGCTGCAGTTCAGCAGAGCTCTTCCTGATGGCTCCCCCCAAAGATATCTTCTCATTCAATAGCTCCCACAGCATCTCAGCAGAAAACCATATATCCTTCCAGTGTGCCGCAATGCTATTATCACCAGTTGTAAATGAAGAACTTGAGGTGTACAAGGATGAGGAGTCAGCACTAATTCTCCATTGTTATGTTTGCAATTCATTGGGGTCTATAAATCACTCGGTCAGCGACCAGAAACAATACCACATCGTTTCAGAAGCTAACCACACCAAGGCTTCTGACATTTGAATAGTGAACCCTCGCAGCGAATCGCTGGTGTACTATTCAAAAAGCAAAACAATATTTTGAAGAAACGGCAATTAATTTTGAACAAATAGAACAGAGACATTTAGAAAAATATCTGAACCAAAAAAAAAAAAAGCCAAGAAAGGAACTTCTTGTTAATTGTAGTTCATGCTTTCAGCCTTAACCTCTGGGGGGAAAAAAAAAAAAAAAATCACATAGCTAGGCATTTGCACTCTGACTATGCTCCTCATGATAGTTTTTCCTTTTGAGGGCCATTTTCATTGTGAAGAATTGTATTAGGTAAGAAGTGGTAATAATGATCCTTTTGGTACGACAAATTTGTTTTCTAATGAAGTGTGTGTTAATGTTACCCTCATTCCTCCCTGTAAGTGAAATCTGAATTAGCCTTGTAGTATCTGTGAAATTATCATGCTTCCATGGCTAACTCTTACATCGCTTCTAGCTTTCAGTGACTTTCAATAAGTTGTCCAGTGGCTCCCTGCCAAGCTGAAAATCTCTGTAAATGTAAAGCAACTCTCCTAGGATCATTTTGGAAGCATAAATGCTTCAGTAAAAGACAAGGCAGAATCTAAAAAAGCATTTTTGGATATTTATTTATACAGCTCAAATAGGCATGTATCAAGTTGTTGGAATTTTAATTGCCAGACAGCATCTTAGAAATTCAGCTCTTTTTCCCTTCTACAGTGAGGCCTGACTGCTGCAGAAGCAGAAAGAAACAAATTAGATTTTTCAAAAATAGTATGAAAGTTATTGTGCCTCAAACCAGCACAGTTATCAATAACCGAGAGATCAAATTTCTCTCCTCTGGTACCTAGAAATCTGAAATCAGCTGAGTGGTTTCAGCTGAGTCATTTCCAGTTCGCATCAACACATCTGATATTGAAATTTTGCATCTCAGTGGTAGATATTCAACAGTTGCTTTTTCTTTCTGTGCTGGTCAGTTTGGATGCAGGGATTGGATCAGATGCCTGCAGACACTGTATTGTAGCTGCGCTGTGAGCTCACAATAGGAGCTCCAACGAGTTTGTGTCCAGGGATGTTCACTGCATCAGTCTTCAAGGGTCAGAGACTGGTTCAGAGAGTCTGAGGGCATGAACCTGGTGGTGGTAACAGTGAGCCCAGGGGAGCCATGCAATGCACATCTGCTCATGTACCACTCCCTGAGGCTGACTTGGCTCCATTGCATGGGAAGGGGAAAGTGTGATAGGAGATTAGAAAATGCCATTGTTCTGGTGTCAAAGGAGATATTAGATCATCTCCCCTAGAAGATAAAATCCCATTTGGACATCAGAAATATCTCTCATTGCTTTAGAAGAATGTACTTTTCTTAGCCACTTTTTTCATCCCGATCTTCTTTTAAAATTAATTTTAAGGCTTCTCATTCCATTTGGGAATATCTGCTATAGCTGGTGCTGGTATTCAGCAGGAAAGAATTGTGCAGCATAAGCCTTCAGGTAACAGTTTCTGCTTTCAGATGTTCTTGGACAAGTCCTGTTGAACCTGGGGCACAACTTCACCTTATAAATTGTTTTTATCAGCAGCGTAATGTTTCTCTATAAACTGTCGTGGATTGCTAGAGCAAATGTAAAGTGCTATTTCACAAGAGTAAAGCCATTTTCCCCTCCCCCCAAAGTGGAATATGCTTGTATTTTTGGCAAGAAACTCACTTTCTACCCTGGGATAGCTCGAGTGAGTAAAAGGAACAAGCCACTATGGACTGAATACTTAGAGAAAGAAAGAAAGAAAGAAAATTCTCTCCTGCTTGTGAACAGAAGGTTGGTTCATTTGTGCATGCTGTGTAAAACTTGCCACAAAGTCCTTTGTGCCATCAGCATGAAAAGAATCTTTTGCCCAGGCAGGAGATTAGGGTGACCAGCGGGAATCCCTGCACCCGAAATTCAGATCAGAATGGCTAAGTTCATGGGAAGTTTGGATTTTAAAGGGATTGGTCTGATGATGCCAAAAAAGCAGCAGCAACAGCCAACTCCACAGGCCCATCCAGATTTCAGTTTTCTCTCTCAGTAAAGGTACATGGAGGAGATAGAGTGCAAGGGACTGTGTTTTTTTTTCACCTTTAAAGGTGCTATATATACAAGAGTGAACCATAGAGGTGATAGCAGGTATGTCAAGCATCTCATTTGAGACCTCCAATCACAGCTTCTCCCTTGTTTGGATTAGCAAACCTTGAGAGAGCGGTGCTGTGTTAAAAGCTCTGCAAGGAGGTGGCAGCGGCAGCTGAACACTATGGTCTCATACAGCACAATCAATGCATCAATCTTCTTTACATTGGTGTCTTATCTTGGCTCCCAGATTCGTAGTCAACTCCAGAAATTAGAAGGGCATCAGGGAGCGGGTGCTGAGATGTGGGCGCCGCAGCTGCCACTCCCCTCCTGTGCTGGCCATTGTGCTGCCACCTCAGAAGCACTCCCACTGCCCGGCCTGGTCAAAAGATCTTTGAATTAACCTTTTCACTGGAAAAGAGATTGTGGCCCTATAGAAAAGTATGAATTCAGAGCAAAGCCTTTCTGCAGGATTAGTCTATTAGAAGCAAAAAGGAGAAAGGTTTTTTTGTTGTCCTGCAAAATATAAGTGATTATGGGATTTAAGGGAAAAAAAACCCCTCTCGTCTGTCTATAGTGGGGAATATTAATGTTGGAACAATACACGCTCTTATCCTCTGCCTAAGTCATTGTACTGCCCTTATCTCCATCACATCTGACTGCCTGCCAGGAGTGTGAGCTAAGAGATATAGTGTAACCCGTGTCCTGTGTGGTCTGTTCCTCTGCCCTCTCTCAAGAAGAAAAGGTGTGTGTCAGATGTAGATCCACTATGCTATAGGATTGTTTTTAGGAAGTGGGAGGGCTGTGCTCAGATTTTATAGCAGAGTAAGAAAAATCAACTAATTCACTCTTAGAGTTTCTTTCTTTCTTTTTTTTGTTGTTGTTTTTGTTTTAAGTTTTTTGTTTTCCTCCACTTATAGAGTTTATCCTAGTCCTAAGCATCTACACCAGCTAACCTTACCTTGAGAAGAAAACTAATAAACTGGTCTGCAAAATACAGCATTCTCCTCATGGCATTAGAAACAAAGAACTTTTTAGACAAGATATGCATACATGTGTGCTTAGATACACGGGATCTTTTAAATTTTTCCAATGGTCAATAATTTGTGGGCATTTTCAGTTTGATGATAAAATTGAGTAATTGTAAAAGGGTATTCATTTTTTTTCTCCAAGTGTTGCAGATTAGCACTTACTAAGAAATCTGATTCCTATACAGTATCTAAAAGCTGGTAGAGAGCAAACAGTAAGAACCTCTGTTTTAATTCATCATGTAACCTTAAATAAAGGTAGGATTCCTATAGGCCCCATGGTAACTAAAGGTAAGAGGCTTTTCAAATTTCAGATCATGCAGTCCTTATGTCAAAACTACTTAGTGCAGACCTTATGATCAGACTTTCAAATAGATTCTGATCTTTGTTTAGAAACCATCTGGCCAAGGAAAAATAGCCAACTGTTTCAACTCTTTTTTTTTTTTTCTTTACTTTTTTGCACCCCGTCTCAAATAATATGTTTTGAGATCAGCATTCCACTTTTCATCCCTTATTGTCAAATGTGATAAAGAATGTTTAAATATCCAGTACATGTTCATTGCACATACACAAATTTTGTGCAATCACATGCTTGGGGCAGTAAAATCCCATATTCCTTCTCTTTACAGATGGTGCAGTAATTATCATTTAACTCTCCAAATATAACTCAGGGTGTGGAAATGATACGGGGTTTGCACGCATGCTAGCCCACCCTTTTTACAGAATTTCAAATGTAACCTTTTTTTTTTTTTTTTTATTCTATGGTCACATTAAAATTCCCCTTTTGCAACACTTTATGCAAAAAACAAACACCTGGATTCAGAGTTTCCTAAAGGAGTAATCTGAAAATATATACTTTCTGCCAAAATGTCATGAAGATTTATGTGCTTACATTCACGGATTAAATTGAGGACAGGTGGGAGAACATTCAAGTATGAGGAGGAATGATAGCAAATTTATGTGTAACAAAAAAAAAAAAAATATGGGAGGGAGGGTAGTTATTATGATTTCTGGTGGTTTAGATAAAACAGACATAGATTTTGTAAAAGGGAAGGTACTGTGCCCGGAAAGCCATCCTTCAGCAGTGAAATAATTATCTATGGGATTGTATTTCCTTGAAATGAAAATAGAGGCGTTTTGGAATTCAAAACATACTGTCTCAGCTACAGCCACGGCACTGAATGGCACTTGACTGCGGTGCAGTGTGTTGGAACAGATGTTTCAGCAAATAGGCACCAAAACACTGCTGCTTGCTTTCCTTCTCTGGCCAGGATAATTGTTCTTCTCACAAGGAAACCCACTCCCACCACAAAACAGGAGACAGTGATGACTGCCACAGAAAACTAGATGGTCGCCGCCATTCTCTGGAGCCCCTCAGCTCCATGGGCAGAAAGCTCACTTGAACCAATGAGCAGTGGCCTCAGGACACCAGTGTAACACTGACATCAGGGCAAGAGGAGACTCAAACCAAGTAAGCTAAAGTAAAACAACACCACCAAGCTGTATGTGAAAATTTGTTTTAAAATCTAATTAGCATTCCAAATACTTTTTTAACACCTAGGTAATCTTAAAGTATGATCAGATCACCTCATGCCTGGCCTGCTAGAAATGGATGCTGGATTCTGACAAATGCCCTTTTATCTGGATTTTGGCAGGGGGTAAGTATGTGTGTATGTGTGAGGTGGGGAGTGTGCATTAAAATTCCTGCTGTGTCCAGACTCTATATAAGACACTTTCAAACTAAATTTTACACTGACGAAAACTGGAACATAGCTCAATAATCAGCCCAGCTGGCTGTAGTTTTAGCTTCTCTAAAACACAATCCCAACTATTACCAGCATCCACAGCTAAGATAGGCTGTAAATCAAGCTGTTCAGTGGGCAGCAAATTCCTTTTAGATTAAGATTAACATTATTCCAATTCATGCACCAAAAGCTCTGTGTATGTTATCGTTCCTTCAAAGCGGTAGTGTAATGAAAATCAACATATTCCCAGCTTTTAAATCACAAAAGATGATTACACTGAGGCAAATGAAATATTGACAAGCTTGCTTTATTTCATTCCCCTCTGTTGGAAAGGTCTACAGAGGCAGATAATCTAGTGTTTCACAGAAGTACTGTGGTTTATGTAAATAAGTATATAGCTAGGAAGTCATGAAGGTTAAAGGGCATCTGTGAAAAGAAAACTGTGATTCCTACACTCTTTGTTAAGTTTATTTATTAGAGAGACAAGAGAAAGTTTTGGATTGGGCTGTAAGGTGCTAATAGTCTGACCAGATAAATGTTAGCTTCCCAAGTCTGGATGCCAGAAGAAACTGTAATATGGTTAAGAGCTGACACAAAAATTCTTCTATCCAAGAAAAACATGCTATTCTGCACTGAAAAAAAAAAAAAAAGGACTGTAGAGTGTCATATCTCAGTATAACATTAATATATTATTCCTTTTCAATTTCTAGCCTTCAGAACAGTGCACAGTTATTGTTCTATATTAATCCTCCTGTGCATAAATTTAGTTTTTTAAATTGTTACTTGGAAACCATCAACCTACGCTTCATAATTTAAATTTTATTTTTATTCACAGTTGCCTTCAATTACTTCTTAGAATTTTAAAGCTGAAATAAATTTCCTCTCTACATTTATTTTTCCTGTATCATGCATGCATAAAGATTCAGCAACACAGAGCACTTGCATCAATTCTGAGCCACTGGAATTGCTCTTCTGTTCTGAATTGAATTAAATTGTTCAACGGGGACAGTGGCTGTGGGCTTAGGCTTTAATTGCAGCAAGACTTTTGCAAGCAAAACAGGTTGAATTTGATAAGTTTATCATTGATAATCATTAACAACCACCTGTTCAGTGAGTATTTCACAATTAATTTATTGACATGCATCAGGTAAAGCTCCAAACACGGGGACATTTTTGACTATTCAATTGCCTTGTACCTACAGAGCTTCATTCTTGACCGTAATCAGGGTAGCACTAGGCCATATGGACCCATCTGTTGTGTCTGAAATCTGAAATTAGGGTTATTTTTAAAACTATGTGTAATAATTTCGTCCTGACAAGTCCAGCTGAAGCTTCTAGGAATTAATTATTTTTTGGATAACACACTCTTCCTGTCTGAGGCACACCAGTTTAACACAACCTTTGGAAATATTTAAGTTAAAGTAATATATTACAGCTATGTTGTTTGCAAACTCTTTAACTAAAAGAATGTTTGAATCACTCAATCTTGCCAACAGAATGTTAAATTTTGTGGGATCAAATCATGCCCCAATATTCACCTGTACAGCCTCACTGAAACCAGTGGCAATAGACAAGCGGGAGGAAAAAAGGGACATGTAAAATGAAGTTATTAAATTTTTTTTCATTACTATTATTATTTTTCTTTCCTCAAAGATAAGATCTCACATAGTAACTCACTCTGGGAAGGAATCCATTTTAGACCAAATTAGTCCCAGTGGTAACCTTGATTTTTAGCAACTGTGTTACCCCAGAGCTATATCTAGTCCCACTGTTCTTTGTTGTTCTCATTAATAAGCTACATGATGTCACTTGGTCTGCATGCAAAAGTATCATTACTGTTATGTAATTACTTGGGTTTTGTAAGGGAAACTACCGGATTCAGTTGCATAAACCAGTCAATGTGGCCAATGCAAAGCTGTGCACTCCAATCCAAATATTTTTCAGTTTGTTCCTGTGCATATAATGGCAACTAATTTTTGTGTACAGACTGTTTATGATAAAACCTCATTAATCACAAATTCATAGATGTGGCAAAAACGCATCCAAGCAAACGTGGTATAATGTTACAAACATAAGACATGATTTAGGATGGAAAGAGGCCAGGATCCCCATCTTCATCTATCCCCTAATGTTACATAAATGAGTAAGTCATCATATCAGTGGTTTTCACATGGAAATATAAACACTGCTGAAATTCCATATGCTATAAATGGCTATGACTCTGGAGTGCTTGCAAGTGTCAAGAGTACCATAAGAACAGTGTACGCAATATCCTTTGAAGGATGAGAAACGCCAAAGCAGTGCTGGCAGAGTGCTTCAGTGGGTATGGGGCATTAACTGCCATCTGGCCTTCTGCTCTTGGGTGCATTATCACCTTCCCCTGTGCCCTCACACCCAAGTTGCTTCAGATCTTTGGCCATTCAGTTCCCTCCAGCTCTCAAAGTGTTTGTTGTTTAGCTTCCACCACTCTGATTATCCAGCTCTGAAGGCCTAGTGTGCATGTCTATGACTTCAGAGAGAATAGTCTTAAACATTATTTAGCTCCTCAAGCCCTATTCCAGCACTAATTAAAAATAACTTTTCCTTAGGGCACTGTGGACCCAGCTTCATGCTCTTCTGCAGCACTGAGGAGCTGAAGTCAGTGGAATTGGTCCTAATCTATAGCAGCATTTTGGTCTTTCTGTGCTTTTGTAACTAAACCATAGCCAGGCTATATTCTCACCTCAGCAATGTGTTACCAGCTCAGGGTGTTTTAACTTCAGAGTCTCAAGAAGCCAATTTGCAGACACGTGGTGATGGTGAAATCCAGTCAGGCAAGACATGCCCCTGATTTTGAAGCAGTCATCTATTCAATGTTGATGGCACTAAGGGCTCAAATATCATATTTACATTCTAGTTTTTAATGGCTTGCAGTTAGGAATCAGACAAGCTGTAGGTGGTCTAAATTATATCTTGTGTGCACACTGCATGCTGAGAAGAGTTTGCTGATCTAACAAATGATAAAAGACAAAGCAATCACCCACTGTAAGTCCAAATCTTTACCCTGGCAAACCCTACACTGATTTTTCACAGGAGTTTTGCCTGAGTAATGACTGTAGAATTTGGCCCATTTTGACCACATCAGTGATTAACAGCCCCCTGTCCCTCCCTTCCATTTTAGGTATTTAAAGCTGATTCACATTACTGCAATAACCCAAATTTTTACTATCTTCTTAATCTTTTTTTTAACCTCAAATTTCTTTGTGATGAAGATATTTTCTCCATTTAATGATACATATGTTTTGGGGTTTGGGTTTTTGGTTTGTGGATTTTTTTTAGATATATCTGTTTACCTAAAAATGTAGGCTATTTGTAGGATTTTCAGGAATATCTGAATGCCTGTCTCTCACTACGATCAATGAGAATTAACTCCTAAGTGTCTTTAATGAGTCATAGAAAAGCGACTGATGAAAAAAATCTCATTAGACTGCTTTGTCAAAACAGGAGATTTATTCTGACACCCATATGCCAAACCACTATTCAGGGCCCTGCACTTGACTTCTGCTAAGACCATCATACTCCTCTGTCTTCATTTTGTGGGAAGATCTTAATCCTGACTGAGACTGGGAATTACTGAACTAAATTTAATTCCAGTAAATGATAAATCCTAAAAATTGTAGTGACACCAGTGGAAAGATAGAAAGATACCATGCTCTTTTTTTTTTTTTCTTTTTTTTTTTTAAATTTTGTATTGGAAATAGAAAAGATTGCAAAATTACTTTTGGATTTGGGAGGCCAGGTTGGTAAAATTTAGGCAACAATTCTATGACAGGTGCATGAATGGTATCAAAACTGAACATACTTGTGCTATAAAAGGCAGAAAAGATGCTCTAACAGCCTCTGAAACTATGCTCTCTTCCCAGGAGCTAAGCAGCTCAGGCTGCAGGCTCATCCCCAGGCATATGCACATCTGATCTCTTCTACCTGCAGCTGCTGCAGGCAGACTCTGCAGGGCTGCAGCTCCTGCCCTTTCTGTACTGTTATATTCACTGCTATACCTGTGGCAGTGAGTAAGCAGCGCAGTCGTGGTGGATCTGATGATGTGGACCCAAAAATCAACACCGGGTGGATTTCTGGGGAGAAGGGGAATTAACTCTGAACCAGACCTGTGGTCTGGGCTCATAGTTACATCAGCAGCCTGGGAGGTGTTTTGGAGTATGCCTTCCAGGAAATGCACTAGCTAGTGAGAACAACTGGGAGATTTACCTCCTGATCCAAAGTAACATGAGACATCATGTAAGACTAAGATTAAAATGATTAATTTGAGGCAATCACTGGAGAAACAGCCTCTCTGTATGTTACTTTTTCATAATCCTGAAATAATCCCTAGAAGAAGGTGAATTTCAACTTCCTTCAACACTTGCTAATATATTTGAGATGCATGTTGCAACCCTTATTCCTGCTCCCTGTATCTTGGACTTTCACTTTTGGAGGAGAGATTTCCGTAGCTATTTCTCTAAATGAATATAGTGATTTCCGGCCATGAATTATTAGCACTGTGGAAGTCCCTACAGGTTTAGGGAAAATGTAAATAAGAGTTTAACAGATGAGTTACTTGCTTCTCCTCTTTATCCCAACAGTATCCCACAGAGCCTATCTCTTCATTCTCAACAAAATGCTGCTAAGCTTATGAATACACAGAGGGACAGAAGGAAACACTTTGGCAAGTCCAAATCTGATTCCGGTCCTCATGCTTTGGCAAAGGAGGGAGCAGTTGGGTTCCCGAAAACAAGCACTCTCTCAGTGGGATGTGGGAAAGAGGAACAGGCAGCAAACCTTGTTCAGGTCTCACCTGCAGAAGCTGCTGCTACAGTTTATAGGCAGGCCATGGAAACGCAGGTCCCACACCATCTTGTAGCTGTTGTTAGCAGTACTGAATAATGTTTCATTCTTACAGGCAAAACTTACTCTTTTTGCTGATCTGCATGAAGAGCACTACTGAAAACTTATTGATAGTAGATTGATCTGGATGGTACTCTCAACCTGGGTGCAACCACACCCTGCCACACAAGGTTTTGGAGAAAGCATCGTGCTGGTCCTGGCAGGCCAGGGGAGTGCTGCCACACAGGAGATCAGACTCCACGAAGAGATAGCTTTTACTCAAAAAAGGAAGAGTTTCTTATTCCAGGTGTAATGTCCTCATCTTCATGCCTTGCAGACCCTCAGCAGCAAAAATTACTATTATCCATAGTTATGCCACCTGCCTTTCTACTCCCTGCAGGCTACCCACAGCCCTGCCAAGATACGAGTCACTATCTCCTCCCAGTGCCCTGGACTGGACCATGAACTCTGGGATTGTCAATGTGCTTTTTGGTGGGTAAAGTTTTGTCTGCTGCTGCTTCTGACTTGCCTTCATTTTTCTTGATGTTTCTCACAGATAGTTACAATAAGACTGCAAGTGGTTTCTTATATTAAAAAAAAAAAGCAATAAAACCCTCCTCTCCTTTCTGGTTTCTTAAGTGACACTTAGATATCTTACTTAGGAAGTATACTCTAGATATTACGTTAAACTATTCAGAGAAGTAAATTTAATTTTGTTCACCTGGATTTTGAAACAGTCGAATCTCTTTGGGATGAAATTTTTCTCTCTGCAGCCCAGGAAAGAATAATCTTTTCTGCAGTGTTTATTGTAAAGAATGACATGGTAATATTTTCAACACTATCTTTGCTCATTGCCTCTGTCTGAAAAGTAATAGGCTTTCTGATCTGATTACGTTGTTCTGTATATTTGTTTCACATTTATAGTTGTTGTTTTTTTCAATCTAGCTTGGTAGATCATGATGGGATAATTTCAGGAAGCCTACAGCTACCTTCTCTCCTGCTTATACTCACTCTTTGCCCTGAACAACAGGACACTTATTCCACACTAATGTAAGGAAAATAGGAATCAGTTTTCACTGCAAGAGGTTCCTTTCCTATTTCATTAAGTCTCTTGGAGAAGGGATGGAAAAGGGTTTTTGAAATATAAAAGACTGCTATAGCTGACTTTGCACTAGGATTTGTCATATCGTATTAGCAGCGATCTAGAAATATCAGTGTCATAATGTGTTGGAAATCACTCATCTTTACTAGTATCATGTGAATGCCTATTCGTGTTAACGTGCAACCCTGCCACTCAAACATCCACAAGGACATGTAGTGTAACAGGGAAAAAATTGCTAATGCACATAGACCTTCATGTTACCAGTAAGAGTAATGAAACAACATGCTTTTGCCTGTAGAGACTGGTACCTGTGTCAGTGTACGCCGGGTGAAAAAATATCGCTGTCACAGGTGCTTTCGCCACATCTGCAGATTTTACATTGTAGATGTGGGGTTTAGCTCCATTAAAATCCTTTGCTATAAATGTAGTTCATGGCCATAGTGTTTGTTGCAGTTTGAATGTAAAATACAGCTTCTTTGTCTAATGGCACCACATTTTTTTTCACTTATATTCTGTTAGCCCCAGATTATTATAGAAACCTCTATGCCCAGTCATTGTAAGGGATTACTATTTCATATTCCTATGAATTGTTCACTTTAATGATAAAATGAGTAGGAATTTGCTTCTGAAACGTTTTCATCAATATACTGTCAGCTTACTGCTGATATCTTCTAATTAGACAGACTTCTTTCTGGAGATTTATCCTTAAATCTCATGGTGATCCGAGCAAAATGTTGATGTCAAGCAATGGACCACTCCCCCTTAGACTGTGATTATACCATGCAAAGAGTAGTATCTAAATGGTTCCTTTCCTTTTGCCTGAATTTAAGTATACAGAATTGTTAAATGGGAAAAGAATTTAGGAAATGCCAATCCACAAATAAGAAAAATTCCAGTAAAATAAACTGGGTTCCATGCCTTCATCTGAACAGAAACATCTCAGCTGCAGGCCTGTAGCATGCAATTTCATCTTTTAGGAATTTTATTCAGACTCACAAATGATTGCTCATTATTTAGCTTTTGTCCACAAATGAAAAAACAAAGCCAGCCATGCCTGAGAGTTCAGACCGGGAAAGAGGGAGAAGCAAAAGAATAGTCTTGATTTTTTTAATAAAATTTAGACATTAGGTGGCTGAGCTGCTTGAACTGCAATTGCAGTTTCAAATATTCTAGGGTCACTTAGTGAAATTTAGTAAACAGCTAACTATTGGGTGTGAACAGGGCGTTGATCCGGGCGTTCGGCAAAGCGCCATCTCTGACAGACCTGCGGAGGTTCTGTGCACGTTTTCCTGATCGAATGCTATTCTCCAGTCAGTCAGAGAGCAGCACAACTTGCCAGAAATCATTCATCAGCCCCTTGCAGAAAAGGCTGTCAGCTAAGGCTACAGGCCTAGCGCCAGGCTGTCAAGTTTTGGGCTTGCAGCCAGTCTGTCATGGTTTGAGGCTGGTAGCCAAGCAGTAACTTTGATGTTTAAGGGGTTAGCCAACTGGTATGTGAGGGTGGCCTATCAGCTCAGAAATAATATACCGCACTCAAAGGTCATGAGTTCTGAAACTAATCTGGCTGTTATAATATTTCTAATAAAAACTGAGGTAGACCTTTTATATTGTAAAAAGTGTTCAAATTATTTCAGTATTTGTTTTGATTAAAATTTCCATTACACGTGCTTTTCATTATGCAACTCAATTAGTATATAAAAGATTTTCTGTTTAAAATGTTCAAATGAACATAATTGTTCAATTTGGAAAGATTACAATGCTTTTATTTAATTAACACTGCAATAAATACTTCATTTTGTAATGAACCCCATACTTTTGGGCCATTAACCATTCAATAAATTTACAGTATGGAAGGTTCTTTATGGGGAAGAAGATAAATAAAGCTGTTTAAATGAACGTGCAACAGCTCTGATGCTAAGCAGCAAATTAGAGCTTTTTGCTTCCCATCTACGAGAGTCATACCTCAATTGCAAACATATGGGAATGTAATAAACACTATACATTTCAATTACTATTTTGAACATGAGTTACACAACACTTTTCCAAATTTGCTATGTAAAAATGCAGTCTACATTCGTGGCATCTTCCCAGAAAAAGTTGAAACACATTTTCTTTTGTTTTTTGCCTTCCCTTTCTCCCACTCCATCCATAACTTCTTAAATTCTGAAAATCCATGGTGGAATTTGCTGATTTAGATCTCATCATTTGTTTCTTCATGAGAAATTAAAAAACTCCCAACTATTCAAGTTTATTCTGATAATAGCATGATGGACTATCCCCTGGTAGTAGTGCAGCATGGTGCACTCATTCACACCAACAAAAAAAATAACAGAGAATAGGGGTTCTAATGCAGTAAGAAACCCTAGCAATCCAGTAGGACACTTAACATCTCTTCGTCCTGTGGCCTAGGACAAGTCTGTCTAAATCTGTCAATCAGAAAGAGGCTCAGGAGGTGAAGGTGGCTCCTTTAGACAGTGGAAATACTGGTTCAGTCAGATGGGAAGCAGGGATGTGGGGTCCCCATAAGCAGGTTGACCTGAACCCACAGTGCATGACCATAAGTTGTTACATGCCTTCAAATCCTAACAGAATCAGCAGAGCTAGGAGATTTCAGAACTTGCAGAAGCTATTCAGTGTCTTGATTCATCCCAGGCTGCTCAGGCTGCAGTGCCCTCCACCTGCTGGGTAGCTGTCATGGAAAAAGGCCTTCACTTCTGTCTAAATTTTGTGTTGTTTCATGGTTCCATGCAAAGATGTAAAGTAGGAGGCCAAAACTATTTCAGATTTACAGGGTGGCTCATCTGAAAAACCTCATAAAACTCTAGTTTGCCAAAAATGGCAGCATAACCAGTAACAAAATCTAATTTCTGAACTTCACTCTTTATACAACTGTGATTTTATCCAGTAATATGGATTTAAAAGATTTTATCGTTTTATTAGCCAAAAGTCCTTTTATCTAATCCGTATGTCACTATCCAGCATCTTTAAATAAAAATCAAAAAAACCCTCCCCAAAACCCAATCCAACCAACAAGCTTCAATAAAATAGTTTGGAAATGTATCAGAATTTTCTCTTTTCACGCTTTTAAAAACAGCAGGACAGCATTTTTCTACAGTGTCCACCGGAGTCCTTGCAGATGTTGCACGCTGTTTACACTATCAATTGTTTACAATAATTATGAAATTAAAATAAGCCACATAACCACTTATTTAGGCTTCTTTTATGAACTGTAACCACTGAACAAACTACTTGAAAAACATTACCACGTGCTGTGTTGCTCAACTGTTATTTGAAGATTTTCTTTGCCTAATCCGAAAATAATATGTACACAGCAGAGATATAAAATAAAATAAGATGTAGATTTACACACTGTATCACACAGTATAAGCNTGCCTAAAACTACAGGTGGAAAGGAAAAGTACTGCTGAAAATTCACTTAATAAAATGTTTTTCTTAAGAGCATTTAAAATTCCTAAGTATACCTTAAAAGAAGTAAATACTTTAAATGGATTTTTTTCAGGAGCTCTGGCCACCTGCTTTTGTATATTTTCTGGGAGGGAAAAGAAGATAGACTCCTGTTGTATAAAAATAAATTGTGCAGCTTGTGGTAACTTTATTAAAGATGAGTAATTTTTTAAAGCCAGCAGTGAGATATAAATGCTTTGCACAGGAGCCTCTTTCTTATGGAAGCCTTGAATAAGGACAGACCTGTTTTATACTGTAGATTTACAGAGAGAGAAGGAATAGAATATTTTAAAATATTAACTGCATAGTCTGGTCAATGAAAATGTTAAAATCAGATTAAAAACTGTCTTATGTAAGCTTCTAGGTCCCTGACAATTGCAAACTTAATGAACCTATGATATGAGCCTCCACGTATTTCAGTGAGGCTGATCTCAAGGTAGTAAGTGTTTTGAGAGTCTAATACAAGGGTCTGATTAACTGGTACACCTAAGCCTATTTCAAGGGCCTTATAAATAATCAATACCCTTAAGCATATGCCACATTTGATACTACTTAAAACACAAGCATACGAAATAACCCAAATGTTTCTCTCCGATAGTAATCTCTATCTAATTATTAGTTTTCTTTTTTAATTTCAGTCTATGAGAACTGTCCATTTCTTGCTTAACTGCGTGACTTAGGGTCAACTGGACTGAGAAGAGATAAAAGATCCCTTCATAATTAACTGATGTTATCAAACCCCAAACACAAAGCCAAGTATTCTGAAAAATCAAGTCATCCAGTTTAGTCCTGCAGTGTTGTCTCTGAACTCTCCACCTAAGGAGGGAGATACTGAGATACCTCTGTTTTATAGCTCAGGTACCAAGGAACTATAGCACTCCTACTGTTCACCTGTATGGCAGATAAGGTTAAAAAAAATATAGTCATAATCCTCTAAAAGATAAGTTATTAGTTTCCTGCTTTTAATTGTTCTATCAAAATTATTGTTATTTACACCAAAAAAAGTGTTTGATTTGTATTTCAAAACATGTTTTGCTTTGCCGTTCTTATCCCAGTCCTGCAAAACTCTTGTTTTTCTTCTTTTTTATGGCAATATAAACACTGAAGCTAATAACAAAATGCTTATAGTGCTGTCTTACTTTATATCTGACTCTTAATCTATCTACTTGCAGCATCTTAAGAAAACAATTAAAATTATGAGAGCGGGGGTTTTTCCACTCATGCAGTACATGATTATAACCCAAATAGACTATTTCATGAAATGTGTGTTGCAGGATCCTGGCACTGTCCTGAATTGTAAGCTGGGAATAGGATCACAAAGGCTAATCTCTTGACCAAGTTTTCTGGTAATGACAGTAGGAAGGGCTGAGGTTTTGTGGGCTTTTTTTTTTTTTTTCCCCTTTTTTTAAACCTTTGTGGAAGTGTGAAACTATACCATCAAGACACTTCTGAGTTACATGACCAACAGACAGTCTTGTCTGGTGCTTTAAATTAATGCCTTGTCCTTTCTTACATAGATCAGAAGTTGAAGTATCACACAGCTCATATGCACAGCACTCAGCACTCAGCATGAGCTCTTCTGAGATCCTTATCTCTAAACCAGTTTTTCTTCAAAGTCATAAACATCTGGAAATCGTGCACTATTGCTGTAGAAGTCAAATACTGGAGTCCTCATTTGATCTTCCAGGAAACATTCCCATTGCTTTCTTCTGTTGTGTAGGTGCCACAGGATTTGGCTTTCTACTTGACAGATTCTTTTCTTAGGTGACCGGGAATCAGTCAGACAAGGATAAATTATTAGGTCTTTTTGTGCCAACTGCATTATTTAACTGACTAAATATTAAAATGTTCATGAGACAGTAGGCAGATAAAGTTGTTACAAGATAAAAGTTAAAAGCTTTATGTGCCTTACTGGGCAGAATGTGCCCAGTGTCACCTGGGCTTCACCTGTCCTAGAAAGTTGTGGGCCATTATGAAATCCAAACTATTAAATGTACCTCTGGCTGTGGGTAAGCCATATGCCCTCTCTGCAGGTGTTCAAGGCCAGGTTGGAGGAGGCCTTGAGTAACCTGTGCTAGTGGGAGGTGTCCCTGCCTATGGCAGGGGGTTGGAACTAAATGATCCTTGAGGTCCTTTCCAACCTTACCATTCTATGATTCTATGAACATAATGTTTTGCCTTTGACTGGCTAAACAAAAGAAATAAATAAACAGGTTAGGTATACAGTGATTTCTTCCTCAGGAAGCCCTTGCAGCATCTGACAGTATCAGCCTTTGAAACTCCCTAAGTTGTTTTGTAAGGCACAAACACTCAATACTATTACATAATTGAGACATTAATAATTTTGCCCAAAGAGGAAGATATTGCTTCATCAAAATGCAGCAAGACTTGAGTTTAGCCTGGTCCCTAACAATGGAAATTTCCATAGCAGCTTCTTACAAATACGCTCTTGTGTGTGGCCAGAGATCAGCTTTAGAAGGAAGAGCTTTAAAGGAGTATTGGAAAAATTTACTGTTTCTTACTGATTTTCCCATTTTCTCTGTAAGTACCATCAAGTGATCTAGGTAGCTTCATAAAAAATCAAATTTAGAACTTCTTATTCAATTTGTCTGAAAAACAATGGTATATGTTACACCCTGATTTATCTTTAGAACTAGGTAATATATATAGTTCCCCACATCTGGTCTTGTCATTAAGATTGTCTTCCCATCAAAGCACAGTGGCTAGTCTTCCCTAAAAACATTTTGTTTGATGTCCTTCATTCAGAGAGACTCAGAATGTCTCACCATCCCAGGAAGGAATGAGCATACACTGGGTTTTTCATGGAGAATTGTGTTGATAACACACTGCTGTTAGCAATGGCTACTGCTGAGCAGTGCTCACACAGCACCAAGCCTATGCTTTGCCAACATTTCCCCCCACAACAGTAGGCTGAAGGGTGGGCAAGGTCTTGGGAGGGCACACAGCTGGGTCAGCTGACCCAAACTGGGCACAGGAGTATCCCATACCATATGATGTCAGCTCAGGGAAAGAGGCAAGTATGGGGTGCGTTCATTTATGGTGTTTGTCCTCCGGAGCAACTGCTATATGGGTTGGAGCCCTGCTCTGTGGGAAGTGGACAGACATCATCTGCTAATGGGAAGCAGAGAATATTTTTTTTGCTCTTACTTCTGCTTGCAGCCTTTGCTTTCCCTTTCGTCCTATTAAAATACTTCTATCTTTTCCAAAGGGCCTTTTACTATATTTTCCCTCTCCCCGTTCATTTAAGAAGGGGAGTTGTAGCGTGGCTTTAGTGGGCACCGGCCCTGGCTGGGGCCAAACCACCACAAAAATAGTCTGAAAACAGAAGCATAAACTGTACAGCAGAGAAACAAATAATCCATGTCAAACACTAGCTTCTTAAACAAAACAAACAAACAAAAAAGTAAATTGTCTATCCATGTTTTCTTTCCCCCCAAAAAAATACATTAATTCATTCTCCTCCTTGTTTTTCTTTTTATTTTACTTTAATGTTTCCTTCAGGAAAAGAACAATTCTGACCAGGTCTAGTCCTGAATGCTCAAATGCAGAATTTCCTTGGCAGCTTTGTGCCTGCAGGATGTAATCCCATGCATGGAGCAAGAGTTGCTGCAGAAGCTGGAGGCCTGTTAGAGCATCTCATAAACAGGGGAGACCAGCAGCAGGTGAGCAACCATGCTAAGTTTTAGATCTCAGTTTATCTCTGTGCATTAAAAGCCTAAAGCTGTTTGCAATAAATGTCTTAATTGTAAGGCTGTGAAGAAGGTGAATGAACTTCTGAAATGTAGGTTAAGAAAAAACACTTTTTTTTTTTTTTTTAACAGGTTACCTTGCATCATTAAACTATTTTGAAGGTCTTTCTGTATTTCTTAACCTTTTGTTTTTTGCACAATCACTTGCAAGACATTTAGGTCCTAGAACTCATTCAGGTGATGTTTATAGCTATGTTGAAGGGTAAAAATTTCACGTGAGCATCTGAATGCTTAAAAAAAGAAGTGGCAAGACTGACTGTACACTGGTGAAACATCAAATATGTATTTACTTTCACAAGTTCAGGATGCCAATCTAATTTATGAGCAGCTGAATGAAACAGAGCCATGAGTGAGTTCAAGTAAGTGGTCATCCCAGATAAGTAAAAAAAAGCCTAACATTACTACTCTCACATTTAACCACCGGAGATGTTGCCTGTCATGTTGGACCATGTATATTATCTGTGCAATAAGGAACAAGGGGAATTTAATGCTCTTCAAGGGGTCTAAAATGTGCATTTAGTGGCATTAGTAAGCAATTGTGCTGCAGGAATCTTCGTGGCTGTCTGTCTTGTTCTGGTCTGGGAATTGTCAATCTCTCTACAGCACGTGAGAATAACATGTTGGGATGCCACAAGTATGTGGGTAACATTTATGTAACCTTCAGCCTTTGTGGGAAAATAAAAGCCTTTGTTGCTTGGATCTGACTCTGTACCAGATGGTATGAATAAATGTTTGCAATGCCAGTGTTGTTCAGCTTGGCTGATCGATTCTGTCATACTCCCAAGGAGGTAGAGAGAAAGCTTAAATAACTGGTTCAGGATGTAGAAAATATTTTCCTCTTGCTGTTGCAGTAGTATGTAGAAGCGATGCTATTCTGATTGTCAGCTTCTCATTTGGTGGGATGGATGAATTATGTAAATATTGATCGGTTTTTTTAGCAAAGTTCACACAGCTCATAGCAAACCTTTCCAAGTATTTTAATTCACAAACATGCCTAAAACACAATATTCAGTATTTTTTTCTGGTTTGTTTGTTTGTTTATTTAAAGCATTATTTTTGCCTGGACTAACCAGAGCTGATGTAAAACTTGTGTTCAATTCTTCAACAAAAATCTCTCATTTTCAGCCTGGCCAACAAATGCATTCTTGTGGCAGAATAATTTGGCAAGCTTTTCTTTGGCCAGTACAAGCCCGATGACAGCAACTACCTTATTTCTTATGTGTGGAATATAGTGCCTAACACACTGGCTTGAAGCTGACTCAGGGCTTCTAGGTGCACATTATGAATAAAAACAACAAAGCAATTCATTTATGGAGTTGGCATTACATCTCTTTCTTTAAATTTTCCCCTTTTGAGAACTCAAGGTGGCAGATCTCACAAACACAGGCATTACAAGTTTTTTAGAAGGGTTCAAACCCCTACCCCCCACATTCCCCAAAGGCTTCAGCCCTTAAAATTTGATCATGTGCCAAGATTTGTGTGCAACTTGCTAAAGCTGGGCCACAGAGACCGAACTGCTTTTTTGTGCAAAGCTGCAACCAAAACACACACTGTTTTTTCATAATTACAGAAAGCACATGTTGCTTGCTACTCCTGTGCTACACACACAAAAAAAAAAAATTTTAGTCAAACACCTACTATGGTATCATGTGGGCAAAATAAGTTTCTGTATGTTTCTGATGCAAGAAGAATTTTTATTTTGGCAATGTCACGTAAAAAGCTTTATGTTGCTTTTGTTCTCCAAAATCCTGGTCTATTTTAACCCATCTCCTCCATTTGTGCTGCACTGTCATTTGAAAGCTGTGAAACCTCCAAGAGCTTTTCAGCCCTTTTATATTCTTACCACAGTACACATCAGACCTGCTCCTGGAGAGAATCCCTCACTGCTCTTATCAGACCCCAGCAAAGTGTCAAGATAATCTTTCCCCATGTCTTAAAGTGGGGGAGATACATAAGTATTTAAATATTGGTGACTACGAAACTATTATTACAAGGAAAGGAAAAACCTCTGAGGCAAATTCACATCTGAATAATTTAATCTACACCAATAGAGCAAAGCTGTATTTACAATATTGTAATTTAGAAAGAAATTTCCCTTTCTCTCTCTTACCTGAATTTATAACAGATGCATAAGTATTCTGTGGGATATATACATTATGAACACAGAACTGTCATCACAGCACTCATTTTAACCTATACATGTGGTGTACACCTGTGCTTTTTTCTGACAATGCACTTGATTTGCAGTGTGGGAAACTCCCAGGTTCAAAGCTAATCTAGTGCCTTTGTTTTCTCTTATGAGATCTTTTCAAACCTTCCTCTGTCATTCTTACACAGCTTCTGGGGTAGCTGCATCTTTAGTTTCACCTCCTTAAAGAATATGGAACTTATTTTCACTAATACAGAGTTAACTACTAAGAAAAGAGGGACCTATTGCAGAACACAAATGGCTATGATGTGTCACAGCAATGTTATTGTTTAAATGCCCTGCTCGAAATATTTTCTCTCCAAGAATTAGTATTTAAGAAGAGATCAACTTCATTCAATTTTAAAAAGTTGCCAGAAAGTCAAACCTCACACCTAAAAGTGGAACTTCTTCACTGTTTCACTTCAAAAACCATAATCACTGTCTCTGTTATACTCACCCTACAAAAAAGCCTTGCTCTCTCACATGATGAGCCCTGTGGAGATATTGCACAACTACTGTTCATTTCACTTTTTCCAGAAAAAGATCACCAACCTCTTCTCTTTCTCATTTTCCTAGGCCAAACCGCTTATGGACCCAAATGGGATCATCCACCTCCCTTCCTTTGTATTTTCTAAATCCTTCTTTTCTGTACTCAAGGCAGCTGCTGTATCCTAAACTCAGTGATAGCAGAAGTTGGCTATCTGGATTTTTGCAGGCAAAATGGCTATATCCTATGTATGGAGTATACTGGCCTCTTTGTAATTTAATGCTGGCATCTTTGACAAGGTAGCTGCATTCTGTCTCACAGCATGTTGTATATTTTAAATGCTGTTGTACAACTGCTAGCCAGACCGCACAGTATAAAATAACGTCTGAACAAAAAAGAGATTCAGTACTAACAGGCAAACCACAGAAGTTTTGGCTGAGCATCCAAAACTGCTAATGCTTATCAGGACCTCCTGAGAGCCCTTTTCCTCCCTGCAGCCCAGAAACCTCCACTGCCAAGTGTCCTGATCCTCATTAACTTGACATCACTGTCATTTGCCTTTTTTTTTTTTCCAGCAGCAGCAGCAGCTTCCACAAGCTGCTTGGCACTTCCCAAACACAGCCAGAGACATGCTTTGCTATTGTTTTCTTGGGGTTCTTTTTTTAATTTTGAGGGATGGCAGGAGACATGAGCCATACTGGAGAAATTACAGAATTAGTGCAAACCCTGGTCTGTTTCTGTGCAGCAGTGTGGTGCCCTCCGATGAGAGCTGAAATTTGTCCCCTCCAGCCCTTTAGGGGTCCTTTGTTATTTGCCACACCATCAGGCTTGCAATTCTGCCAGCTTAGTTTGAAGCATGGAAGCATCTCCATCAAGTTAAAAAAAAAAAAAAACAAAAAAAAAAGAGAGGGCCATTTCAAAAGTTATACCCAAAAGGTTACATCTTAGCAGAGACAAGGGCTCTTACATACATGAGAGTGCAGCAGAGTGTAGTAAAGGAAAGTTTAAATATAATTCTTTAAGTAGATGCCCACACCAAGCATTTACCTGCCAGAAAGCAACTTCTTGAGCTTTTTCTTCTCCTTTTCATTCCTGCTTGGCCTGTGCTTGTGGGAGCAGGACCACAGCTGCCATCCTCAGTACAGCTGTCAAATGCAGTGCTAAGATTCCTGGCACAATTCTTGACAGAAACAGTATCACTGATCCTTTCCTCCGCCGGTGAGCACTGCTGCAAGTTCACTTAGAGTGTTGTGCAGTTTCTTAGAAATGGTCTAGGACCACAAATGAGCTTCAAGATGCACCATGTTATCATGACTTTATCTGAAAACTGCAATTACCCTTCCAAAGGACAGAAATTAGAGGAAGACAACACAGATTCTATCACAAGGTCAACATTTTCTTCACGTCTCTTTTTTCTTACCTTCCTCTTCTACACTTTGTGGACACTTTTCTTCTCCTAGGATCATTTTGCACATACGGCTTCCTGTGACAGGCTGCTCTCCTTCCTGCCCCTCTCACTCTTCTCTGTGCTTCTCCTGTGCTTTGCAACACTTTGTTCCTACATTACAATTTAGGTATGATGGCATGTGTGACCTAACACCAGCAGAAAGGTAAGCAAAACTAATTTTTCTACACACGCATGTGAATCAGTTTTACAGGAAAGTATCTACTCTATGCCTTAACAAATCTGTGACCTGCCAGTGCCCTGGGAAATATCTGTAAGGTGTCACCAACACTCACATAAAAGTTCTTGCTAACATGATTTCACTCACTTGAAGTCTGACAATATGATGTTATCCTTTGGATCTGATCTGCAGTGCCAAAAAGAGTGTGCATGTTTTGGGTTTTTGTTTGTTGTTTTTTAACAACAGCTAACATGACTTCTGGCCTCCTTGTGAGTGGCATATTAAATTTTAATTTTTTTCCCCTCTAAAAAAGTTCAGCTATGAATTTATTTTCTCCCCACCGTGCTTGCATCATAATATTGTCTTAATATTAGTAACACCTTGGGGTTGCTATAAATTAGATATGTTGATTTTAGGGTTTTCTTCTTGTTTCTCACCAAGAGGTAGGGACAAAAATGAATTATCATATGATGCTGCACCAAAAAATTCTGATTCCCAGGACTTACACAACATGCAGTATCTTCTTAAAAACATAGTCTTCCTATAGATAGCAAAATGATACAATTTCAGTAGTTGTGGTGGTATTCCTTAGTAAAGGGTAGTGGCACAGGTAATGCATAAAACAAATTGCCAGAGCTATCATTAGAAAACTCTCATAATCCTGCAGTTACATCTCCATGGGAAATCAAGTGACACAAGTCACAAGGCTCTAGTTAATAAAGTGGTACTTGTTGGTAGCTGGAAAACAAAATAATCCTTTAATTTAGGAAAGGAGTCGAATCCAAATAATAATTGTCTAAGGCAAAAAAGACCACTATCATGTATAGCTTTCATTCCTGTTTCCTTTCTTTCTTTGATAAGGAGTTGTTTTTAATCTCTCCCCAGCTGAGGAAGAAATAAATAATAGACATGTAAATGATCTAATGTGCTGCATTATTAAGAAGAAACTGAACTCCTGGTATTTCTGAGCAGGTGTGTTAAGAAAGGAGTAAGAAAAAACCCTACCTGAGAACATGCTACTAAAAGTGAGTATTACTTACATGCTATTATGATCTCACACTTACTATGATGAGTGGACCCCATAGGTTGGCCTGAGAATATACACTGCCTGCTTACATCTTTCACAAAGCCATACTGGTATACAGATACTTCATATAATCTCTGGACATGCTTCCCTCATCTGTGCCACTTTGCTGTGGAAGGAAACAAGGCCTTTTCTCTCTGTTTCACTGAAATTCTGTTTTATTTAAGACAAAAAAAAAAAAAAGTGTTCAAAATGACTAGTGAAGTTTCAAGAGCAAGAAACTAGGCATTCCAGGTTTTTAATTCATCTCTCAGAAACATCAGAAGTAGTGACTCGCCACTGAGAAGTCCCCTCCAAGCACTTTGGCTCATTGGCTGGGTAGTGTAACAGGAGTTTATATATACACTGGATTATATACAGTCTTTGTCTGGTGAAGTCTTTTGCTTTTAAGTTTGTTAATCCTGATATCTTTAGGTTGTGACTTACAAGTCAGATAGTTATCTCAGGATGTCTGTAGTGATTCCTGCTCTTCCGTGCCTGGACCACCCATCTGTTGGAAATCCCTCCCAACCCCACGTTCCTCCCATTGCAGCATGACTCACTGGCTCGTGGATCAGCTGTCCCAGTCTTGCATTGTTATAAGGAGGGAATGGCAAAACCTCGCAGCACCTCCAGCATAGTTCTTATCTGCAATAGGGGTGATGCAGGCTTCTCACACTAGTTAGCCCTAATTATCTGAATTCTGAGCAAATGGGGAAAAGATCTCTCTCATCTCCTTAAATCCCTCCCAAGAGGTGCCATCAGCACTTAGTCTGAGGCCCTTTTCTGTAAGATCAGGGTCATGCACCCACATGTCCTTGGAGGCCATGTGCATCTTCAGCTGCCAGGACCTGCAAGGTTGGGCCATGTTCAGAAGCTGATATTTAGGTCTTTAGGGATATTCAGAGCTAGATATATACTCATGTAGGAGCTCAAACTGAGGTACAAGCGGCAGGGGAACTTTGCAGGACCTAAATTTGAAAGTGCCCACGTCAATTCAGAGAGCCTTACACACCAGTTAGTGACTGGTTTAGTGCTAACCAGGAAGGGAGCAACAGGTAGGGAAAACCACAGCTTCCTAAAACATGGATGCCTGGCACAGAGTTTGAAAGATTGTGGTAAACAATAAACAGATTTTGGACAGGTGCAGCTTTTGGGTATGTATGATGTGTAATTCTGCTTTTATGATGATGCAGGTTAGTAACTATAACTGCATCTTGTAGCTGATAGTGTGCAAACCACTGGTTGTGAAATGTTAGAACCTGTTCCTGAGGCCAGTTCACACAGGCTGTATCAAGCTATTCTATTTTCTGTGGGAAAACCAAAACATTCTGGAGAGAACTGACCTCTCTGAAAACCTTCTATAAAAGCTATCACTGTTGATTTTGATCCCATGGAATAATACAGAGTTTTATGTTGTTTATGCATGTCTTCCCATCATTTCTGTTTGGTAATGGAACAACTATTAATAAAATAATAATTAATACTGCAGTCCATGTTCCCATTTGGAGCAAGACATCTCTAGTACTGACTTTCAATGTGAGAGAATCTATTAATACCTTGCTTACTACCTAGAGCTTTTCTATTCATAACTTTTTGACTGCAAACTTTGTATGAGCTTTTCATGTCATTGTTCCCTGTCACCTGTGGAAACAATACTATTTAACAAGATTTTTTTTATCCTCAGATGGTTCTTCACAGAATTTTACCATCTGGCCATCACAGCCTGTTTTTCTGCATGTCATGTGTTTTTGATTCAACAATTCTGGTTTGTGGTTTAGAAATTCTTGTCTGTGACCTCTGTATCTTGAATATCCTCTGTGAGTCAACTTCATCAGTGCTGTCTTCTAATTCCCCTTATTTCTTCTAATCTCGTCTTCATATACCTGACTAAATAGCTTTGTTTATTTTGGCCCTAGTCTAGCCTCTGATCTTCTTCTTCTTTAATCCTTAATCTTCTTAACAAACACCTCAATTGAGATACATTTTTCTTTTGGGGGTGTCTGTTCTATCTAAATGGATTCTTAACTACAGTAGTGTCTCAAGAAGCTACTTAATATTAGATCTTTTCCCTTATTCAACACTAATAGCACTCAAAATTTGTTACTGATGTCAGTAATGCAGAGCTCAAGCAGTAGGTGGAAGACAGAGCTCAGTTAAACCAGGAGTTATGCAGTATTTTCACAGCTCACATAAATGCAACACTAGACACATGAGCTTAGCCTCTGAGACAAATTTCACCAACATAATTTCTGTAGCTGACAAAAGGAGATGCAAGGCTATCTGTGATTTGACCTTTTGTCCATCACTAATACTATGTACCAGTTTATTGCTTGTGAAGAGGCAGCAGTGTAGTAGACACAGTTTAATTTTTTTCAGCACAGAACTGCAGACAACTGACCACCTTTGATAGATTTTCCTGTTCCAAAAGGGATGAAGCGCTCTCTAATATTTCTTCTCTACCCCTGCATGCTGTATTAAATTCATAAAAATCCTATGTACACCTGCTGGACTGCAAGAAAGATTTGACTTATTTAATTAACTTATGCATTGATTTATCTTACTTCCTCCACAAGATTAGTGATTGAGGGAAACTTGGATCACCAATATAATGACTCAAGCTACAGAAAATATCATGCAGTGAACCGCAGCTTTCCTGGAATGACAGAATCATGGAACCACTGAGGTTGGAAAGGACCTCTAAGATCAAGTCCAGCCATCAACCTAACACCATCATACCCATTAAAACATGCCCCAGAGTGCTGTGTCTAGCTGTCTAGCTGACCTCTGCTTGCCTAATTGCCCTAAGAACATCTGAGGTAGCTGTCAGTCAGCCTGTGTCATCTTTCTGCTTTTCAGTTTCACACTACTTCACCTTGTCATGCATTCAAAGACGCCAAGAAGACATTGGGCATATGGATGGCTGCTCTAGTGTTGTCTGGAGATCTCACACTGTTGACCTGGCTGGCTAAGCAAGCCCACAGCCACACTTTGACACTTTTTCCTACAAAGAGTTGGTCTTATCTACTGCATTAATCTACTGCAACTCTCCCAAAATAGTACTCTGTCTAGATACTTGTTATTAGAGAGTAGTAGGAAATTGTGTTTCAAACAGGAAAAAGTCTCTTTTTTTTTTTTCCCTTGAATTAAGGTTGATTTCTGAAATATGGCACCACCATGCTTGCCTATGTAGTGGTACAATAACAGGCTCATACATAGATCAGTGAATTTAACAAACCTTATTACCATACCTGGGTACCACGAGGAATATATTTGCCATGAAGTTAAACTACACAGACACAGACTTTGGCTACAACTTTGTAGAGGGACAACAAATGTATGGATAATTTATTTATCCCATCATCTGTAGCGTGGCTGATGGTGGTGTAAAACCAATGATAAATCACTTCTCTGTGTGAAATTGTCACTGAGCTGTCTCTTGACTGCTGCAGTTTAGGATAAGGCAACATAAGCCAATTGTTTCTGCACGAACCTAATGACTTCAGAAATAAAAGGGAAAAACTTGTTCTGAAAGGCTCCCATTTCATCCTTCAGTTGGCACTGGAGTTCTTTGTGAGTATACAATACTGAAACAGGTGTGTACAGCTTGATATGGTTTGGCTCTATCATATAGTATGAAATATATATCAGAAATATAAATCCTGCTGGTCTCTTCTAGCTCTGGCAGCCTTACAGAAGCTGCTAACAAATTTAAAGTCTTCTACCTCGACCTGGGATTTTCCTCTCCCCAAGAAAAAATGGTGATGGACAGTTGCTTGTTTTCAGACCTTTGGGAAGGTGCAAATAAATGTATAAATACATTAACACTTTGCCTTTAAAAACTAGAACTTCCACTTCTGAGCATCTTTTCCAGAAGAGCTACTGAAAAACTTGCATTCGTTTGTCTTTTCTGACAACTGCTCTGTAATTTTAAAAGTACTTTATCTGTTCTCATTTCCTTATTTGGGAATTTTAATCACTCTGCAGACATGGCAAATTTGCTCTGTACTGAGAACAAAGAAAAATACATGCATAGCTTTTGCAGTTCAAATGAGCCATGTCTCAGAACATAAAAGCAAGTATTTTCTACAGAAAGATAATTTGTTATCCAAACAAACATAATTAGAAGCAATCTGGTGAAATAACACTCACAGTCCAAATTAGTGTATGAGACAAAGAGAAAATACAAAACTAAACAGTACCTAAAATCTTCCTTAAGTATGTTTGTCTGATTTATTCTAATTCATCCACTACTCAAATTTTAGGAGTGAGCAAAGCAATCATACTCTAGCTTGAAGCAATTCTTCCATCCAAACTACAGAGCAAGTCTGGGCTCTAATGGCTACTCTTTCTGGCAAAAGACACTAAACAATTTTGCAGTATATATGACTAAGTTTATCACTGGCTGTAGCCAGCTCAAAGGAGAAGCATGACAAAAGTGACAGATGCAGAAACAGCCCTCAGTTGGATATGTTATACGCACAATGAAATGTACCAGTCTGTAGAAATAACAGGTCCAACTTTCCCAAGAGCATTGAGCTTTTGTGAAGCACTCATTAGCTGTTGACATTCTTTAGAAGTGAATAATTTATTTGAGTTTGGGAGAGTAGCACGTGATCTAATAAAATAAACAGCTCGTGGTCATGCGCAGGTAATGTGCCAGATACATGACGTAAGCCTCGGTGGAAGGAATAATTCTATTTGCATACAATACTCATTTAATGCTAATGTTCAGAAAGCACTGCTGACAGATCTTGGCCTCTGCAGGGAGATATGAATCTTCACCTGCTGTCTGCTCCCACCTGCTGCTGAGGTCTCTTGTAAACTTAAGGACAGCCCTTGGCTCCTCTAAAAAGAAATTAATCATTCTATATACACTGACTCTGCACCACTCATTTAAGGCATAACTCACTAGCCTCAGCTTTTTTTGTCAGTACTTACATGAGAGTGCTAGACGGTGTCTTTTGTGAAAATAAATATGAGGGGAGTGATTTGTGATTGGTGCCTTCTGCCCTACTTAGACTGAGGGCAAGGGTTGTGTACAACATCCTATTCCCAAGCAGCCCTCCTGGCTGAGTGGGTCTTTTGAAGGGCTCCAACTGGCACATTCAGTGCTTTGTGGCAAAATATGTCCCACCCATGAGGCAACCACTCCTATATTTCAATACTTCTCTCCAGAGACAACTTTCTAGTCCTAGGGAGCTGAGTGTGACTTGGCACAGATATCTTTAGTACCATCATAGAAAACTCTATCAGTTCCTTCAAGCACATTACATTTACTAAAATGCTCAGTATTTACCACACACTGAAGTGGTTTGTTTTGCCAAAAAAGTGCAAATAGAGAACTGACTAGATGGAACATTTTAAAAGTTCATAGATTTGTAATAAAATTGCAGTTTTCACCATGGGAACTGATAAAATGTACGCAAGCATTTAAATGTTCAAAGCGTCAGCTTACAGACCAGGAACTAATTAAGCATGCACTAGCAAAGGATGGTCTTATGAAACAAGAATTAATGAAACTTCAAACTGTTACCTTTTGAAATACAAAGCTGTCAAAACCAGCTACAAATAATTGGCTAGCCACTCAGAGTCAGGTCCTAGTCCAGGCTCAAAGGCCGCACTAAAAATCTGTTGCCACTTTCTTCCATAGCTACATGGAAGTGAACAATTGATCTGAACTAACTTCTGATTGTGTCATTTAAGGACGTGCTCCCCAGTGTGTGTGTATATATATATATATGTAATATGGACAACCTCCAGCAGAAACTGAGGAATACCATCACCTTGCCAAGAGGAAACAGCTGGAGGCTAAACAGTTACACAAAGTTATTCAGTCCTCTGTCTGCAGGAGACTGTTTTGAAGTTAACAGAGAGAAGACAAATTCCTGATCTTGGCAGCTAAAGCTTTACAACTTTGCTATCTGGAACTCCATAAGGCAGTGTTTAGGAGTTTCTCTAGCTAATGTACCAAGGGAATGACAAAAACAAGAGTTGGAGTGTCCAGCTCTTGTTGCTTCCCTCCCTGCCTAATGAAGAGTTAGTTAATACAAAGCAGGACAGCTACAAAATAAAAATGAAGGACACATCCAGAAATAACAAATAGTCTGGTAGCTAAGGATGCTTGCCAGACACACAGAAGACTGCCTTGTAGGTCCTGGCTCTGCACCAAGGCCAAGCAAGGACTCAGTTTTGGTATCCAGCACCTGTACTCGCAGGTTATGGAGGTCATAGGAGCCCTTGTACTCTCCCTTAGCAAAATATTTTACTAGGCTAGAGAAACACTGGAAAATTAGTTATTTGGGAGATTTTCAGATATATTCCTTGAAAGAAAACCTGGGGATGAGGCTACCTGAGGCAGAGAGTGAATTTTGTGATAATTTCCCAGTCAGATCAGCCCTATCATCTCACACGAATTTTCAGGGCTGCAGTAACAGTTGATAACCTGTCATTTGCAAATATCTACACTCTTTCAAATGTGCTTACTCTGAAAGATGTTGTTGGTGATTCTTTGCTTTGACTATGAATCATGCTTCACGACAATCAATCCTTAACTGTTCTGCAAGACCATGGGAAGAATGCATGCAATAAAAGAAAAAACTGACTTATGCACTAACGAAGAAAATACAACCAGGAAGCAACACATCCTCACATGTTATCTTCCAACTACTTCAAAGACAGACAATTACCTGAAGTGTAACTCTATACCATTCAATATGGTTCCTTTACCCAGAGTTTAGTTCATTATTGACTTTAATCAGAAAGACTGTAAGCCCTTGTGTCAGGAAAAGACTTTATAGGAACTACAGATTCTAGCCACTCTCACCAATATCTATATATATATGAATAGTATGCATGCTACCGATATTTAACATGTGCCTTGAGGAAGAAGATAGAAGTCTGACATATTAAATGAACTTTCTTATTCTATGTACTCTGGGAGAGTAATAAATTACATTCCTAGCCTCTGATCTGAAGCTTATTATTTGAATAGATCTCAGATGCCTGTGAGAAGCATGAAAGACATAGGGACTTCAGTAGAAAATGATGCTGCGCAACAATACAGTTCAAACTTCCCAAAGAAAAACTGAACACTGGATCTTAGATAAGAAAAAAAAAATATATAATATTCACCATTTCATAACTTGTTCATGCATCCCAAGCTTGGATTTAGACTATTCTTCTGCTGACCTTCTCTACTGTGCCTTGTCAACTATTTCACCTACTGCTCTGTGACCTGCTGACTCCCCACCTTTTGCACTACATCCACTGTGTATCATAAAGTTCTTAGACAATACCTGAAATGCCTGGAATTTTAGTCTCTCCCAAACCACTATGCCTTTAGCTTCTTCAACAGCCCTGGTTTTGATCTGATTTATTAGCATGCATCCTTCTTATTTTTTACTACACTTCAAGGAAGAAATGAAAACCATCATACAAATTATTGTTCTTTTATATAATATATATATATATATACACATATATATGTAATGGAAAGCCAGATAAGAACATTGGAAGTAGATTTAAAGCCACTTTATTTTATTTAAAGTAGTAGGATTATTTTCGTTATCAGAAGGCCTGTAAAAATTTGCCTAACTTTTTCATATATGTGGGTTTGCCTTTTTTTTTTTGTTGGTTTGTTTTGTTTTGGGTTGGTTTTTGTTTTGTTTGCTTGGTTTTGTTTTGTTTGCTGGCAAAACAAAAACAAAAAAAAAACACAAACAAAAAGAAAGATGTTCCAAGGACATTAGAATATGTTTTAAACAGACAGTCAGGAAATTTGTGGAATCATAGCCTCAGCTGGTGTAAACTGATGACAATCCATTTCTTTCAAGACTAGTTTTGAGCAACCACCCTGTTTTTCACCAGTTGTGGCTCAATAACTATGTGGAAAACAACCACTTTGGAAATGTTTACATGCCTGACTGGTCTTATTCTATCATCTTTTGTTTATAGCTTAAATGTTTTTGACCAAATAGATGATTAATTCAGTGGAAATTTACTCTGGTTACTCGTGAGTTTCTTTATGGGGGTTTGATTTAGCTTTGGGGAGTGGAAAGATTGTGTTTACTGATGGAGGAGAAAGAGCAAGCGATCATAAGCGCCAGGCTTCGACACCGCCAATGCGCAGGAATGCTGCATACCACCCTGTCAGCATTGCACCATACTTTCATACTTCTCCTCTCACGGCTTACCACTGAGATTCAAGATTCCTTCAATTCCCAAAGTACCCAAATCTTCTAGACTGAGGCCAAAATCAAGTTATCGCTGTACAGATCGATGAATTGTTGTAGCTTTTCGAACTGTATTTATAGGTTAAGAGGAGGATTTGTTTTGTTTTTCTCTCTTTGAAGCTTCGGAACATATACTTTTTAACAAGATATTATCTTTTAATTGGAGAAAAAGAAAGGGCTTTCTGGCCCTGAAATCTATGGCATGCAAAATAAACATGCAGGCTTTCTTCTTTCATGTTTTCCAGACCAGACATTTTTACACTCCTAGGAAGCTCTTACCTCCTGTTCCTATCAAAGGAAGACAGTGAGGCGGGGGATAGGGGAAGCTAGGGCTTTCAAAATTGGTTTATTGGGGGATCAATTGTAGACTCCATGATGCTGCTTTTGTTTTACACAGATACCAGGACTCACAGCTTCCTTCCTTCCACAGAAATCAGACCTTCCTTGTCCTCCCCACCACTTTTGTGGCAACCAGAGCCTTCAGCTAGACAGAGATCAAACCTCCAGCGGAGCCCAGCTAGGTAGGGAAACAACTTTCATGAAAAGCTAATTCAAGCAGAAGCCATTCCACCAGCTCAGGTTGGAGAGATCCTCTGCTACTCTTTAAAGACAAGACTAAGAAAGAGTCGCTTCCTTTCATGTTTTAATGAATAATTTTAGCATCCCAATGCTGACACAGGAAATAATATTGAGACAGGTGCCTTAAAAATATTTCATTCTATGAAACGAAAGTTGAGAGAATATCCCACAGGCAACTGAATGGGCAGGAAGAAGATGAATATGTGAATTCAACCCCCACGATGTTCTTGAATAATGCTTAATGCGCCGTAATTGGTTACAAGCAAAAGGAATATAGTGAAGGCACATCACTATTAGCTGTCTTCTAATGAGAAATAGCAGGTGGAAATACAGAGAGGAGAGAGGTTGCAGTTCACCACAGACCACCAGAGCACCACAAACCACAGAAACCTTCTGTCAGGAAGGATTAATTCTGTAAAGCTGAATTACCTCCCTAATATTCAGTATAGCCAAATCTACACTCCAGAAATTATGAATGAGACCCCCAGAATCCTGAGACTGGCTTTGAAATGAGATTTAATAAAAACATGACTGTTTTACTTCTTTTCTGGGTATTCAGCCTCTAGGACTAGCATTTCCAAGCTTCTGTTAGTAATTACAAGGACTAGAAACTCTCTATTTACAAATTGGAAACTGAGATTTGTACATGCTTCAAGGATTGAGGCGAGAAGAAAAACTTTGACCCTTGTAAGAGATGTGATAAAGTCATCATAGCTGGCAGTGCTGTGGATATTGTACAGTTTGGCCCTGTGCCTCTAGCTGCTGACCTGACAAATTTTCCTGGCCTCTAGTGGTGATGATGTTCGGTCTTAGGCAGTTCGTACAACTGCACAACTTTTCTGAACTCGTGTTTAGAGTTTATTCCACAGTAAACTGAGCTCAACCCTGTGCGGGCTGATCAGCCAAGGAGCCAACATCAATAGCTTTTCACAGTTTGGTTGGCCCCAGGAGTGCCAAATATACCAAAGAAGATAGAAATCTGAGACATATAATATTTTTCTAAAAAGAGAGCTAATTTTCTCAACATCTAATTGAATTCTCTAGTAGTTTCACTAAGAAGTCTTGTGCTGGTTTCATCTCAACATTTAATGAATACTGATTTTTTAAAGAAACTGTTTATTTGCATAAAAAATTTACTTCTCCACATTCCCCAAAGTATCAAAAGAAATTGAATGTTAGATTTATAATTAATGTGGTTTGGATTTTAAAAGAAATTTTTTACAGCAAAGGACATTTCCATAAATCATGTGCATGATTGAAAAAACCTGGTCATAACTGAAGACAAAATTGCTTCATTTTGCATCTGTTTCACATATATAAATGTGTCAGGTTTACATAAAACACACTGATAAAGATGAGGAAGAAGGGAAGAAAATGATAAAAATAACCTAGGTTGTATCAGTAACACCTCCTTTATTATAATTCTCACTGATACTATTGTGACCAAACTCACTACTTTTCTTGCCTGGTTGAGTCACTTAAGCTGTTAAAATGTTAAAAGAAATACAGCTTTTATGGAATTAAACTCTTAGCTTAACCCTAGAAAAAAGCTGTTGTGTGCAACATGTTGTTACCTTATTTTCTTACAGATAAAACCAGCCCTAAATTAGTTCATCACAGAAGTGATTTCTTTCTGATCACAAAGCTTTGATTTCAGGAGCAGTGGTTGGCATGGCAATGCCCATCAACAGGAAAGGATTTGCCCAGTGCTCCCATAACACATCAGAACTGGAGCAGTCTGCCAACAGAACCACTTATCACATGCAATGTCCTACTTGTAGTATTACTCCACAGCATAACATATGTCTTGTTACTTTGCTCCCTAGTTGGCCAAGAATCTGCTGTTAATAAAAAAGGAACACTAATATGTTTCTTCTAATACTTTTAATTAAAATATACGTCTTTAATATATTTGACTTCTTTTTACCACAGCAGTTTGGCATGAAACATCAGAGAGAACAGGAGTATACAACAAAAATAAATTGGTTAATCTACCACCATCTTGACGGGAAAGCATATTTAGTAAATTATTCAAACTGAGGTAAGTAATGTGGTACATAACTTTTTTATCCTAACAAGTGTGTAGTTGGAGTGGCTAATGCAAAGCGTATCTCCTTCACACATAAAGTCCCTTTAAAGTTGTTTTCAGGCTCTTTCCATTTACACTGGGATCTACTTCAGTTCACTTAGGACTTAAGTATTTAAACGTGTGCTTGGGGGGGGAAAAAAAAAGGCAATTCTTATTTTCTATGGCTTATTTTAGCAGCAATATATTATTTTAAAAAAAAATGTGTTTCTGAGAAAGTTCTGCCAATAAATTTCCATGGCCTTCAATGGAAGCTGTATTTCTTTTGTAATATGCTCACTCATTTATAAATCAAGAGGAAAAAAAAAATCTCTAAATGATCTTTAAGAAATGGTAGGTCAGAAGTAAAACAGTTTTCAGATAGGCAAATTCACATGCAGTTTGCAAGCTCGAGGTGGTCTGAGACAGCCACTGTCCGTGTGGGTTTCACTTCCCTTTGCCTACTGATTTTCAGTCAGTAAGATCTTAGAATTGCAGCGATTCCAACATTGGTCTGCATCTGCCCCCTCTGCGTGTCAGCCATGCAGCACAGCAGATTTTGCTTACAGATGTTTGTCCACCACCATCGCCCCTGTGCATGTGATAGACACGAGGCCTTCACTCCCTCTCCAGAGATGACAGACTGCCCTTGCCAGCCAGAGGCCACCCTCTCGGCAGGCAACCACGGCCATGGGGCGGAGAGGCCCCACAGCCAGGGCGCAAGGTTTGGCCCTTTACACTCTGCTTTTCCATCCAGCCTCAAGAGGCTGCTAAAGCTGGCATGTGGCAGGCCTCATTGTTGTTTTGTGCTTCCTTTTTATTTTATTTGGCATTTATTTACTTGCTGAGGGCAAGGTATCCTCCAAACTAAGGCAAACCGCATTTCTAGAGGCACGGAATGAAAGAAGTGATACAATTTGTGCTGACAAAACGGAAACTCAGTTTGCTTCCCCACAGCCCCTTCAGCTGCACTGCTGCTTAGCCACAAGGACCCAACGTGGCTGTCCAACAACCGCCAGGCCTGTGCTGCAGCCCTCATTCTTGGCCACCTGGCATCATCACAGCCACCAAGCACAAACATTCAGGAATAGCAGTCCCCCACAAGCACCCTGATCGTCATTTGAAAGGGCATTGAGAGGTCCTGCCCCTTCCCCACCCGCTGAGGTGTGCCATAGCCAGCGCCCTCTCAAGGTGGTGCTGTTCCCAAGGCTACCGAGAGCCTCACAGCAGGGAAGAACTTGGCCTCAATCTCTTCCCTGGGGCCAAGAAGCATCAAGCCAAGAGCCAAAATTCATCTGCCCTTGCTGGCATGGGCCAGGGTTTTCCTGGACCCCTCCACCTCCTGCCCAGCACCACGCTTGACCCTGTCCAACTTGTTGGCACAGCCTAGTCCTCAATCTGAAACAGAGAGAGACAGGAAACCGGATCAAGTAAGGGGTGGAGGGGGTAGGGAGAAGACAGGGCAAAGATTAAAATAAATATAACTAAAACAATGAAGCAACAGAAACTGGAGGGTGAATCTGACAAATTACTTGTCTGCTGACAGCCAGCCTGGCACTGGGACACATGCTGGAGCAGGAGGGCTTGTACGCCTGCAAGGGCTTGGGCACATTTTGGGAGAGCTGTGGCTGTGCTTCCCCCATGGTTCCCCGAGCAGCCCGTCCTTCTCTGCTTCCATGCTGACCAATCCTTGTGATCAGCTAGCACAGACGATGCAGAGCAAGGGGGCAAACAAGGACACACTGGGGTCCCTTACTCCTAAAAAAGTGTTCTTAAGCCTAGCAAACAAATGGCTCAATCATGTTTTTCCCCTAATGCGACTACATTATATGAGAAATTTATTTTGCATGAGCAGAACTGGGCCTAGGCACTACCTTATGAAGACGAACTACTTCTTCTGATTTGTTTTTTATAGTCCAAACCCTTCTATTAGCCAGTCTCCTAAATAGCAGCAATGCCAAATTTCCTTTTATCAAGCTTCAGTCAGATGGCTTTAGGTGCCAAGTCAAAACCAAACAAAATAATTTATTGTGTGTTGCTGTCTCCAGATCATAATAATAAAGTCAAAACCTGAAAATTTTAACTGTGCCAAGCACTCTTTATCAGAGGTACCTGGATAGGAACCTTAATTTCTGAGTGTTTCTGCAAAGAATAAACTACTGCTTAACAGTAGGAACCACTACAAGATAGATATATTCTGGCTCTATAAACCTGTGCTGATTTAACCCCATATGCACAAGAACCAAATTGGGATACATCTAACCCATGTTCAGTCTGTGACAGTCTCTCAGCTAGCACACAGGGAAATGATTAATAAATAAAAAGGCAAAAATGTTGAATACTTCCAATACTGGGAGTATCCTCCCAGTTTCCAACTCTGTGCAGCTCTGCTGATTTCCAGCCTCATCTAGTTTGTTCAGTACCCCTCAGAGGGTGTCTTCCATGAGAGATTCTACTGAAGCTCATGTGAATGCACAACACCCAGAATGGCCTTGGTCCAGAGTTTCTTCTGCTCACCTCATGGGGAACTTGAGGTGTTGGGCTTAACCCCCACAGCCCACACCTGTGAGCCTGCATTCTCCAGTTAGAGACCAGGAAGAATCAATCCCATCCCACTTACTCCTGATTTTCTAAACTTAAAAGTTAACAAGCAAATCTCTGTATATTACTTTAAAAGAAGTGGGGGGCAAATGAAGAAAAAGGCAACTAGGAGGTAATAGCTTTGCTGAGTGAGCTATTAAAACGCTTTGATTTCCACATTAAACCAGCAAAACTCTGATGTTTCCAAGTTCACTGAAATGTGTGTCCAAATTGACCTTTTATTGCATATGGTCAAGTGCTGTGAAAAATCCCACCACTTAGCATCTCTCTGTTATCTCAGCCACAGGCAGGGAAATTCTCCCCTTCAAAGAGAACCATAAAAAGAGATAACAGAGACGGGTACTTCTGTGTCATCAGCATTTCAAACTCCACATCCCCTGAGGAAAAGAGATAGGGAGGGGCTTGTAAGGGAAAAGAGGGTTATTTGTAAGAGTAAACTGATCAATGGCGGTAGTTGCTCATCCACCGCTATGCAATACAGGAGAAGAAATGCCGCTGGGCATTCCACAGGGAAAAACGAGGTAGAAAACCAGTGCAGGTACAATTCTGGGAGCACTAATCTGGCACCAATGGCATTGGTAAATCACCTTACTAAACACACTTACTTACTATTTTTCCATGTAGTTGCAGTGCAAAGACAGCTTCTTCTCAACGCTTAACCTCCTTTCGGCTCCAGTTTTACCAAGGATTATGCTTTTTCTTACACTAATATTCTATAGTTAAACTTTTGGCTGTGTATCGAATGCCAGAGTAGATGCTTCTGTACGTGGGTGGGAGGGGGAAGGAGTCTGCCAGTATAGCACATTTCATTCAGGGAACTGGTATAAACTACATACAGACAAAACACTAGCTTGCCAGTATAAGCTGTGGCTACACTAGGAAAGTTTGCCAGAAAAGCAAACTGCCAAATCTTTTCTAGTGTAGAGAATCCATGCTATGCTGCAGATAAATGTTGCTTCAGACATTAACTCTCACTAGTCTCACTGTATGTTGGAGCTGACGCCACTGATAGACGCAACTTTATTTTTTTCCTCCATGATGTCTCCAACGTCAGCAATTTCGTGAGGCCCAAACTCCCCTGGAGAAAATGGAAGGGAAGAAGCCTTTGGAAGCTGTTACGCCCCTAAACATTTGCTGCAATGAGACATACACTGGCTCATGGTGACTGCCACATACAAAGACAGAAGATCTGGCTCTGCTGCATTAGCAAAGAAAGGGGACTATGCTTTCTTTTCACTTCACTGGACTACTTTTCATTTCACTAAACTAGTCTCAAGTGTCCTCAGTTGAATTCATCAGGCTGTCTTCTATCGTAAAACATGAAGGAAAAGCATTTTACTTGCAAGAGAGTAGACCGGACAACAAATTGATGAGTTGGAATAAGAGCATAGCTACTATAGTAGGAAAAAAAATAATCACTTGGTAAAGCAACAGTGTAGACACAGAAAGGCCAGAACATCTGCCACAGTAAATACTATAGCTGCAGAATCAAGCTACCACAGAAAACAGAGTTCTTTTTTCTGGATGACACATCAGGTTAATGTTCAGAGCTTTGCTGGGAAAACATATGTAATATATTCACATGTGAAAACACACCACAAATTATTAAAAAAACATGCTGGATTCATATCACATACCACCAACTGAGGAAAACCTTTCATTTATTTATTTATTTACTTGTTTATTTATTCATTCATTTATTTATTTATCTATTTATTTATTTATCTATCTATCTATTTATTTATTTTTCAGAGTAATGGTTGGCCTCAGCAGGTAGATGAAGGTATAGACAATCAATCAATTATCAGAACATTGTATATATGGCTTTTACTGTAAAGGCTGGGGCTTGCTTTTTTTCTTTGGTTGGTTGTTTTTTGTTTAATTTGTTTTTGCAAAATCTTTCTAATTAACATGGTAAGAACATTTATATACTATTTGTCTAGAGCACAGGAAATATACCATTGATACTACCAGAAATAAGTTCACTTTTCAAAATTTTGGAGGCAATGCCCCAAAGCTATCCAACAGTGGCTCAGGTTTTTTAGCCACTGTTAAATAATTAATCTCTGATATAGGTTTAAGTTCCAGTCCTCTTCCTTATTCCTTTTCTTGCAATTTTTTTTTTTAATTTTCTTTCCTTTGCCTCCCACCCCCACTGGTACTTTGCTTGCTTATTTCTTGCATGTATTTCTTTTCATTTGCTCCCATGTCATCCTGTCTTTTATTAATCTAATTTACAAGAAAAATTAAATATTCAGATTTTCCCTGCACCCCCAGGCTGACTGGCAATTGGTCCTACACCATTAAAGGAGAGATGACAGTTTATTAGGCATTAAGCTACAGAGGAATGAGTTCTTGCCAAAGGCTGTCAGGATTAATTCATTTTTCCAATGAAGTGAAATCAGTGGCTAAATGGATCAATACAATTCCCTCCAAAAAGTGCTCCTCCACAATAAATGCAGGAAAGCACTGCCACTATTCTGCTGTATTTGCCATTAGTGACTGACATCTCAAATTACCCAGCTTCTATTCCAGCTCCTTTTGCAAAAGAACTTCACCAGAGAGGGTGAGGAAATTCAGGCAAAGTAAATAACAATGTTATTAACTAATTTCTTATTCTCATCCAACATTTTTCCCCCTATTGCCCACACTTGCCAGCACTCAGATTTCATGTCTCCTTGACTTTCAGGAAAAAATATTTCAGTTTCTCGTAAGGACCAGATTTTGGCTATCTCACCACTGCATGGGATCTGGCTTTAGAGATAGTCCCACAGATTCTGGGAGGGGACCAATAAAAAACGGATGGTGGAGAAGGGCTTCAGATCAGTGGAAATACACATTCCTGTGTTAGGCACTCCTCAGCATGAGCCAAGGTGTTAGTGTGTTGCCATCAGGTTGTCTAGACTAATTAACTTGAAACACGGCTGTTTATTATTAAAATTTATTTCACAGCTATGTCTGTTATTCCTGAGTTGGTCCTTGTGACTCATGCCTCTAAATGCTCCTGCTCTGTCCCCTCTCAATTTAAAAAAAAAAAAAAAATCTCCCTTCCCTCTGCCCCAACCACCCTTCCTAGAGATGGTGTGACATAACTCACACATCAGCTCTGGAAATCCAAAAGGCTCTGGGACCCCTTTAGCATAGGCACTGACTGATTTAAGAGGCGATTCTTATTTATTATACATTATGGTAATTCATTTTTCATTGTTTGGGAGATTCAGGGGGCTTTGTGTTACCTTTAAGGAAAGTGCTGACAAGCTAGCACAAGTGTAAGGAGAGAGGCCACACAAGAGGAGGAAAAGAAAACTGGTGCTAATGGCTGTTTGCTCGAATATGGCTGATATTCTTCATTCAGCCTGTATTTATTTAGGAACTCAAGGAATATTACAATTGTGGCAAAAAGTCAGGAGCTGCTCCTTCTTATAAATTGGTTTGCTTATTCATATCAAGTACTCAAAGCCAATAAATGTCCTGGTTTGGGAAGTATGACACTGAAGTGCAGAGTCACTGAGGAAGGGAATGAGCTCTCTCCCTCACTCCAGCACTCAGCACTTAGTAATCGCTGGCTGCTACATAAATCCTGTGCTGTATTATGATATGTGCTAGGTGCAGCCTTTTCCTTGAGTCAAGCCACAGAACTGCTGCTTTAGCTCTGTGCAGAAACAAGTTAGCTCTTCTCTTTGGACTTGAGCATAGGAAACAGAATCCAGTTTCCCTTTCCTGTGTTTACTTATTTTTTTGTATTTTCTCACTTCTAGACAGATGAAATTTGCTTTCTGGGATCAAGAATTTAAAATGTTGATAATGATCCCATCTCAGAGTATCTTCATAAGCATACTCCTTGAGAGATAACAGTTGGTCTGTTAAGGGCAGAGCCAGTAAAGCCTGCTTTGCTAGGAATCTGTGCCTGATACCAAACGGCTGCATGGATGTACCATTATCTGCGATAAGAGATTAACGTTCACTGCAACCTGTCCTTTGGCAGGTACACAAGTCAGGTCTCTTTCCCCTGCTGGGTTATTTGTGTAAGGCAAATTAAAATGGGAGATATTTTAAACTTATCCCCTGATGGTTTGGTTTAAGTGCCATTGGATGAGGAGGAAGGAAAACTGACAGTCAAAAAATAAATAAGTACTGTGTAGAGCAAAGGTTTGGAAATTCCAGTCAATTCTAGTTCAATTAAGAAAGAACTGGAATCATAGAATCATAGAATGGTAAGGTTGGAAGGCACCTCAAGGATCATCTAGTTCCAACCCCCTGCCATAGGCAGGGACACCTCCTACTAGTACAGGTTACTCAAGGCCTCCTCCAACCTGGCCTTGAACACCTCCAGGGAGGGAGCAGCCACAACCTTCCTGGGCAGCCTGTGCCAGTGCCTCACCACCCTCACTGGAAAGAACTTCCTCATAACATTTAGTCTAAATCTCCCCTCTGCCAGTTTAAATCCATTGCCCCTTGTCCTGTCATTGCAAGACCTTGTAAATAGTCCCTTCCCAGCCTTCCTGTAGGCACCCTTCAGATATTGAAAGGTTACTATAAGGTCTCCTCGAAGCCTTAATTTTCCAAGGACTATATGATTACTATTTAGCCAATTAATAAACTATTTAAGGAATTTATATGATTCAGACCAGGAAGAAGAATATGCAATTTAAAAAAGCTTCATATTAGTTGCAGAATTGTACCTCATACACTGCTCTCTTCATGTCTGTCTTTAGAACCAAAGGTAACTTAAAAAAAAAAAAAAAAATTAAATCCCATCTTTTTTCCCAACTTCAAATCAGAAATTCTCAACTTAGTTACCAGACTCTCAGGTTTCAACTGTTGGACTAAGTAACAGAGCTCCCTCTAATGGTGCTACTATAGTTATACTGACTTACAGTATGTTGCTACGTCGTGCTCTTCCTACATGTTGCTAATAAAGTTACACCAAGCTCAGGACTGCCTTTATTGTATATATTTATGTTTACTCACTTCCATCTGGTACTACAGTTCTTCTTGCTGAGAAAGGAGCGGTTCATTGCAATGGAATCCAAATCTCAAACAGACCTTGGCAGAAGAAGATCACTTTTATACATTCAGTAACCTAAAAAAAANTTTATATGGTTTTTTTTCCCTGGTTGCAAATTCTGGTTAGATGTTTGCAAAATGCTTGCATTAAGAAAGATAGCAATATTTTCTTTGCATGTTTGGGAGTTTCTTATTACTTTCTCATCCAGCCATCCCATCATGGGAGCATTTGCTGTTGTCTTTGGGGTACTGCCAGGCATATAATTGTTGAGGTGCATTGAAGATAATACAGGATTCAAAGAGAAAACATTTGAGGAAAGAAGTGTAAGGACTTGAAAAATCTAAAGTAAGACAATATGAAAACTTGCTGATGCAGAACATTAGTTCATTTACTTGCTTTTCATCTAGAAATTAGCCAAAGCCAAGCTTATCTTATGTCATGCTCACTGCTCCTCCTCACTTGTTGCAAATTTAAATGAAACAAGACCCAAAGGCAAACCACTCCTAATTTTGATCCAGAAAAAAAAAAAGCTACAATGAAGATTCTGTTTATGTGTTTGTTTTACCCCCAAAGCACTTCAGTCTTGCCCATAAGAGCTCTGAGTATTCCAGTCTGAGCACGAGCAGAGATACTCTTGTTTTCCTTCACTTGTGCACATCAGCAATGTTAAAAAACTAACAAAGTACAGCTACTCAATGAAGGAATACACATAACATGGAAGGGATATTGCCAATATGAAATAGGAGATATTGACTTGGTTAGCTAATGAAGTCAGCACCATTAATTCCATTTTTTACTGTAAGTGTGAAACTCATGCACACATTTGGAGCAAAAAGTAGAATTTGACAGAAGCTTTACTATGTACAGTTGAAAGAAGAATAGAGCAAGGACAATCTGTCCAACAAAAATTAAAAAATAAGAGCAGGAGGAAAGGGAACAGGATCTATTGGAAAGAAACCTGGCAAAACTGTAACTATGCACAGCTATGTTTATATGTATTTTGTACTTTATGGAAAATTATGAGCATACACCACATTGGTTTAAGAAAAAAAGAACAGCAGAAGCACTAAGAGAAATAAAACACACCCTTGGCTAAGTATCTTGGTCTGTCTCCCCAGGGAGTGAACGCATTTTTGGTGGTCAGACAAAAAGGAAAGAAGGGATTCATTATTCTTACTTTTGTAGAAGTATATTCTATATGCAGAGGGCACTTATTTTAGCTTTCTCTTTTACTTAATCAATAGCACAGCTTCAAATAACTCATTCTCTTTCTGCATAGGATGTGCCTATAAAAGGATTGGTCAATAATCAGATCCTTTTGTAAGTTTGAGGGCTTTTAAAGTTGCTACTATTGAAAATCCATCTCAGAAAATCAGCTCATAAGTTCAAAAATCTGAACCTCAAGAGTTAACAGAGTTCAGCAGCTGGGGCACTGCAGGTGTACAGGTTGCAATTCCTTTTTTAGGTCACAGTAGTGGGTAGTAATGGGTGGCACTAGCAGTGGCTTATTTGATCCTAAGCTACCATCTTATTTGAGCTTGAAAAAATGCCTGTTTGTGGCTTTCAAATTATGGAATGTACTTAATTAAACTGCAAAACATTAAACAACAGTAGGAAAGATTATATCCTTGTAGGGAAAAAAAATATAAATTAAGTGCCTTTATGACTTGGAGAAAATGAACATAAACTGGTTATAAAAATAAATCAACAGTGTCCAGTCCCACCCACCAGTTTTTCAGTGGTGACAGCAAGGTAAGTTTGCCATTTCAGGGGAAAAAAAATTTAAAAAAAAAAGTAAGAAATAGGAAAGAACAGGCAGATACATGGATGCAGGTCTTTGAGAAAGATACATCATTGTCTTTCTTTTTTTTTTCCTCTCCTCCCATCCCCTCCCTGCCATCATTCTGTCATGCTAAGAGTTGCACACTCCCAATAGTTTATATGTTTTTCTAAAACTGAAGAAACAGTAAAATGTGGAGCATTGCAACATTACCACTCTAATTTATCAAAAGTTTGGAATGCTTTCTCAATATGTGTGAGCAGGAAGGAAAAAAAGAGGCATTTTGACATGTAAGTTCATGGTTGGAGAACTTCATAGAAAGTGCAGGCAAAAAAAAGGAGAATAAGAGAGAGGGGGGAAAGAAAAAGCGACAATGGGAGAAAAAAGTCCACGAAACAAATTCACAGGTATATCTGAAAATATTTTGTTAAAAAATAGAAAAACAGTCTTGAATTGTAAAGATTTCCTACATCTTAACCAATTTTTTTTTAATCGAAAGTCAGATGAAGTCTTTTACACCAGACCAAAAAAAAAAAAAAAAAAATTGTGTTTCTACCAGCTGTTATGAAAATATTGCACAATGAATGGCACAGACAACTAACCTTTGGTGGTTTGGGGCTTTTTTCTGGTGGTTTTTGTTTTTGAAGAAAATGTATAATCAACGCATCAGAAAAGCTAAACTGGAAAAAGAAGTTACCACATTGCATTTAACTTTCAAACACACCAAAGTCTGAATCTTCTCCTTACTTTATGCAACACTGCAAACAACTTGCTACTGAGAGATTAATTCAAGAAGGTGCTTAACAATGCACCCAACTTCAAATCAAAGAGACTGCTCAGCTGGGTCAGTGAAATTCTCCAAGCAAAAATCAGGGATAATCTTAATATCTTCTGTATAAGAAACTGTCAGTAAGAAATCAAAGTCATTGCTCTTTAGAGGACTCTTGGAACTGAGTAAATCAGAGATGGAGCAGGAACGTGAGGACAAAGACTGTCAAAGAGATAGGTTGAGACTATGTAACACCTTACAAACAAGGAGAGCAATTTCAAAACCAGTATGGTATTTGACTGGCAGCCAATACATTTTCAAAATAAATCAAACGTGCTCCTGTCGTCTCCTTTTCATAAGAAACCTGGCAGCCACATTCTGTGCTAGTTGGAGTTTATGTAAAGTCCCCGGCTCCCTTAACATAGTGAAAACCCAGCCTACACTACAAGTATTTTTACTGTTCCTCTAAACCATACTTGCATCCTCAAACACCACTTTGTTTTCCCATGATTTTTCATCATATTGCATTCAAGGAGAGTCTTTAAAAGGTTAGCTTGCACTGTTTGAAGAACAAAACAAAACAGAACAAAACAAAAAATACCCAAAACCATTTACATGCAGTGCATGATCTCAGAAACATCATAAACAGAAACTAAATTTTGTAGGTGCAATTGAATGATAAACCAAATCTGATCATTTTTAGAAACAAAATCAACTGACTTCATTAAGACTTGGAATTAATTATTCCTTTTCTGAGATTCATTTCACATTAGTACACCAACAGTTAGTATACATTAGTATTCTTTTATATAGATGTATTTTATATAGATGTATAGTATTCTTTTATATGGATGTATTTATTGAATACATTAGTATTCTTTTCCAAGTATAGTGCATTAATACAGAGAATTAATATCTACTATAACAGGAAAAAAAATATTTCAGCACCAGTTGAATTCTGAGTAATAACTGAGTATTCTCCAGAGACGAAACAGAGCAGAAACTGGCAACAGGTTGAGGGGAGGGGGGGAGTGGGAGAGAGCAGCAAAGCAAAGGTATTTGCTAATCACTGAAGGGAAGGAAAAGATGCATACAAGTATGGTGCCATAAATCTACCTTTAGACAGCAATGAAACAGTTGACATAGAAAATGAAGAGCCTTGCCACCAAACAAATCTGTAAGTGGGGAAGATTTTTACACTGCTTTATACGAGCTAACAAATCCAAATTACAGTAGTGGTGGGGAAGGTGTTGTTTGTTTGTTGGTTTTGTGGGTTTTTTTTAAATCCAATTATATTAAAAAGTCCGTAGATTCTTAATACCAGACTCTTGATTGTAATTTGGGGAACATTCCATTAGAAATAGCCAAGACTGATACAGCAGCACAACAGATATATTGTGTTGTCATAAATGTCTTTATAAGGGCAAGGAGCGAGTGATTGCTAGAGAAATGCTACAACTAATTTTATTTAACACCTTTATTAATAATCTCTAAGAGGAAGCACATACCACATTAACTAAATCTGCATGGCACATTAATGAGGAAGTGCTACAAACATCAGAAAGGATCTAAAGATACTTAAAGTCACGGAGAGAACAAAGCAAATAAACTGCCACCCAGACATGTATGCTAATATCCTGGGTACCGAGGTAGTTAAATTCTGCACTGAATGTGGAGGTCTATAGGGCTTTGCAATATGTGCTGAACTCAGGTTAACTGTGTAACACTTGCTTCTCATGATGCTACACAGGGAAAAACCATCTAGAATATTTTTTGTGCCTCCTTTTAGACAGGGAAAGATATTTGAGCTTAATTGTTGCAAGGCTAGCTCTTCACAATGATGTGTCAAGGGAAGAATGTCTGATTTGTCTAGGATTTTGCTAGATAAGCAGGTGAATTATTAGGCTTTTCCCCCTCTAATTCTTGTAGCTTACATCTTCCTCTCTTTTAAAACCAGAAGAATCCTCCCCCTCCATAACAAATACAAATTCCAATTAAAAAAAGAAAAAAAGATAGCGCAATGCTGCCTGATCACTGATTTTTCAAGTTGTTTGTCTAAATCATGTGGTCTCTGTATGAATAATTACTTTTTATCATTCAGTTTCCTCTCTATAAAGATAGCTGAAAGCTAATTAGGAATCGTTCAGTGGTTAGACCTCCATCTTTGATCACTCCTTACTTCTGAACTTTGTGCCTGTGCCCATACTGCATTCCCAAGATATTTTCCTTTACCATCAGAAAGGAGATAGAATTAAATCACAGCACAGGACAGGAGTGCTGAGAGGATGAGTAAAATTAACAACAACATAAAGCAGTTCCAGCTTATCTCATGTTTTTTTTTAAAAAAGCCAAACTGGGTATTTTAAGATTTTTTAGTACAGAAAAGAAATTAGTACAGTCCTTCCAACATGCCTATGATCAAAACCACAATGTGTCAGCCAAATATACAGTGCTCATTGCTTCAATAGCTCCTTGTTAATTCGCTTAACTCAAATACCAAAGTTATGTTTGGGAAGCCCCACTCGAAATTTACATGGCCAACTGACTCAGAAATATCCCCCTGCTTCTATTAACTCTTTTTATATCTTCCTGTCAAAGCCTCATCACTCATGGAAAATGAGCCACTTGTGGTAGGCTTTGATTTTGACAGGAATGCCACAGGAAAGGTGATTCACACATAGGTGGGGTGGGCAGAGGACTGTTCACATAGTACTCTTCAAAGCTCTTGTGGACGTGCATGCATTCAATATCTATGTAACAAGGAAATGATCAGGATAGACTCCGCACCACTGGCTGTTTGATACCTGGTTATGCAGCAGGTTTGCCAGCAAGCTTGCTGAATAGGCTTTAAAATATATGGCTCAGTGGTCTCATAATCCCCATTATATGAGACCTGGAACATCGCTTTTGGAATTCACCTCTCACCTGCTTTGCTCAATGTAAGTCTAACTGTCTTCAGTCTAAGCAGAACAGATCAATGCCGTTTGATTCTACAACACATCAGCTTCAAAGAGGTAATGCCATTATAGCTTTTATTGGGAGGAAGCTTCACTAAAAAGGGCAGCCTACTGCCTGCCCAGATTTATCAATACCTATCTTCAAGGGAAATAAGCTCATTAGCAATGTGCTGTGTGGAAGGCTGGAAACAGGAAAACTGCATAGCAAATGACAACACCTGAATTAGAAGGCAGAACATGCTATAGCAGCAAGGATCACATTTGACATCACAGCAAAGTCCCTGCCCCCACTCAGTGAGTAAAGGAGATCTGCACTGCATTTGAAGTTTATCCTAGTGAGTAAACAGTAAGTGTTTCTCAAGTATTTGTCTTGCAGAATTAGCAGTGTTGCTAGAAATTGCTCTTCTGGGAAAAGCTTTACATTTTATGTTCCACATCTTCCTGCGAATTGCTGGCACCTCTACCTAAATCTTATCAGTAGGTTTTACCAGCTATCTCTTTCCTCACTCCGATTAGCATAGAGAGAAAAGAGCATTTATCTTTGTCTTCTTCAGGAGCTGAAAAAGATGATAGGAGTGGCAGATAATACTGGATGCGTTATGGGAATTTTTAGACCCATAATTGCATGCACTATGCCCTGCAGCCCAGGTTTTGAGTCGGTCAATCACTACTGGACTGGGTCAAAGATTCATCCAGCTCTGTATTCTGTCTCTGACTACAGCTCCTGGTGGACAAGGAGTGGACAGTAAGCATCATCTGAAGATACATCTATAGACAAACATGCATTGGCACTCTCTCTGGTGTCTCCCCTTCTAAGTTCTAATCATCCAGAGCTAGAGGCTGCACTGGATCACAGATTTTTAACAGCTTCCAAAGGACTAACTTCCTTTAATGTGTCTAGTTCATTTTTAACATATTACACTTTCAAAGATGCAGGCCCAAGATTCACTTTCCTTCTGATCAGCTCACAGGAAAGAGAGAGAGGGTCAGAATATGCAGTCACTGCTTTCTGGTTGTGCCTCTTTCAGAAATTTCATATGATTGCTGAGGTGACACTTGAGAAAGGGGTAAGCAGGACTTCTGTTTTCATCATGTTTCAAAACAAACTTCCAACACCACCCAAGCAGTCCAGCAGCCTACAGTAAAGGGAATTGTATCCAATCTTGCAAGTCCTGTGTGGGAGATCAGCATATTAGATGTGAAACAAGTAGCGCAGCAGAGCAGGATTTGATACATGAAAGCGCAGACTCCTCACAGACTGTCTCTGCTATTGAAAATAAAGCTGAGTCTTTTTCTAAGAGATTAGAAGGTGCTGAAAACAAGTTTGCTGCTCTGCAAATTAGCTGTGCTGGATACGTTGGCATGTTTAATATGCTGCTCAAGGAAAATAAAGTGCTACAATACAAGATGGACAACGTAGATAATGAGGCCAGAAACGGGAATTCTAAGAATAGTTCTGGACATCTAAGACAACTGGAAGAGGGGAAGCTGTCTTTGCACAGCAGCCTGAGGATCTGTAGTTCTGGGGGAGGACTGGGTGCTGATTGCTTTGATCTCTGCCAGGGGAGCACAAGAAAAAGCAATATAATCTGCAAGCAGTCTGTTATGCTGCTTAGGGAGCCCTTGCACAGCGGTGGGAAGCTCCCAGTGATTAGGCTGTCTCAAAGTTGGTCCAAGGCTGTGGAACTAACTCCCCTGTCCACTCACCTCTTCTGCTTCCAGCGTAAAACACAGCTTTTTAACCTTGCCTTCTCAAACAACATAAGTAAGTTACCACAAAGTCTCTGTGGTGCAGCCTCTTATGTTTGGGATGGAACAAAACTCTTTAAGGGCTGCTGTGATTCATGCATGGATGGAAAGCACCCACAAAGTGACAAATGATTCCCATAGCTTCTTTAACTTACTCTGGTGTCTTATTAAACTGACTCACCTTCCTGTTAAAGACATCACCTAGTTGTTTATTTCACACATGAATGTCTTGTTCCATTCATATCAAATATTCTCCTTAAACTAACTCAGAGGTGCTTTTCTCAAAAATTCTCCAAATCTGTCTTATTTTACACTCAACTCAATATCATGTTCTCTGGTAGCAGCCTGCCCATTCTGTCCTACTCATTTCTGTTGAGCACAGTAATTTCAAATTTAAGGTAATAATTCTAACATAAGGGGAAATCTCTTGATTTGCACGTGAGACTGTGCACAGATTAATATCCTGAAATCCTTTTCCTTAATTCCAGTTTGCTACTTCTTCCTCTCTCTTTCTCCTGATGGTATGATTGGGATCTAGTTCAGAAAGCATCTTCAGCATCTCATGCCCAAAAACACCAGTGAAGCAGCTGTTTAAAATGCCCATGGTTTCTAAATAGAGGCCAGATAAAGTGCATATTTAAGTCTTTCTAAATGAGGGCACTAAATTTAAAACAGTCCACTGTGCTAAGCCTTAGCCAGTCAGCTTGTTGGAATAGAGACCACTCAGCTTTTTCCAGTGCTAAAAACATTGGGTTTCTAATCCTGATTTATTCTAATGTTGCATAAACAAAGACCTTTCGGTGCCTGGTGAACAAGAACAGTTTTGATGCATACAGCAACAGCTCTCTTTTGACAGGTCCAATTCAGCTTGTTTAGATATCCACAAGTCGCATGTGAATGGGTTTGTTCCCGTCAGCCTGCCCCATTCTTGTCCCTTCCACCACTGAATGCTGCTAGAGTGGATGACAAACAACTCTCCACATGAAAGGCAAGATAAAGGTCATACTGCCTCTTCATTCCTAAAGCATAGCTACTCCATTTCATTTGCCATGAGAGAAAACACAATCCTCTTCACAAGATCTCTTTGCTAAATATATATTCTTTAGGCCTAGATACAGAGGGTAAGAAGTGGAGACATCACCCTGCAAACACCTATAAACCAGCCCTGCAGGCTGGTGACTGCCTTGTTGCCTCATACAGTGGCTCACACGCATCAGTGCCAGGCTTGGAGGGCACAAAGATAGTCTGTAAATGTTGGGAATTACTTCAGGAGAAGGGTACGGAGGGAGTATTCAAAACTCAGAAACATCTACCTTGAGGTGATTCTGCCCCTTTTATGTTGCACACTTTCCCCTTGTCATTCAAACACATGTTTTTTTGTTTAAGGATGATTAATATATTTTTAATGGTTTGCCTACCTGAAGGGAAGCCTGTGCTATGTATTAAAAGAGGCTAGAAAAACACCCCGAAAGCTGAGCTGGCATAAGTGGGTAGCCTGTATGTGATGTTTATTGTGATTTTTCCTTAAGATCCTTGTCTCCTCATTTTTCACTGTTTCTTTTTGCATTTGTCACTGTCCTGTTTGAGGCATCTTGTCTTCACTCCTGTGTTAGTCCAAGTCCCAAGAAGAACTCAACCCAAAAAAAACCTCTGAGAAGTCTTTAACAAGTACAAAACTGAGCCAAGCTCCACACAAAGCGTTGCAATATTTAGAGACCTAACTTGACTGCTACTGCAGCTCAGCTTACTGAAAACCTGGATTTGATAATGCAGGTTTTAAGATGCATCAGCTGCTTGGATTAGGGTACAACCTGTCACATTCAAGCCTGAGTATGGGAGACCCAGAGCTTTTATTCTGGCCAAAGAAGAGAAAGATTAACCAGCAGTCACAGGACAGGGCTCCGTGCTCCCCCAGTGGACAGCAGCTATGTCCCAGTGCATCTGCTCCAGCCACTCTGAGGGAGCCACTTGCCCCAGCCCCAGCAGACCCAGGGAGATCACTTGTCTTGCCTCCACCTTCTCCACATAGAAAAGTCATTTCAATACCTAACCCTAACTCCAGATAGACATGGCAAGTCCTACCAAAGGCAGGGGGGTTATTCTCTCTCTCATGATGGTATTTTTCAGTGTTAACAGGGATAACTGCAGGTGATGGCTGAGCTTGACACAAAGGACGAAACAGAAGAAACATTTGTCAGCAAATATTAAAATCTGAAGAGTTCCTGGAACTGGATTTGCAGGCACTTGTTAAACACTGGAACTGGGAGAGGTACCACTTCTAGCAGCAACGGCTAAATCTGAGCTCAGACAAATGGGTTAGATGAAACAGATTCTTAAATGTGCAGGAAAAATGACTGCTCCACTGGCATACAGCACAAACTGTAACATACATCGTGTAAACAAACAGCAGTCCATAAGGTCCTCAAACTCATTTGTTTCTATTCATGTCATTTTCACCTTACAGATAAGATGAAAAACCTCTCTACATTTTACCTTCCTAAGTCTTATGACTCTGACATATACTCAGAAAGATTGCCTTTGCTGCTGTTAACTACCTGCCGGCACTCTCATTAAGGTCCATTTAGGAGTAATCTATTAGTAAAGGAAAGGTCCAGGTTTCAAGAACGGGCTATTTAAATCACAGCATGCCATTCTGCAGCAACAGGAAAGTGTCTAGTTCCCCCCACCAGCACCTCTGAGAGCTGCTCAGTGGGGGAAGAGCAGCCCATGGGTGGTTGTATTGAATTTCCAGATGAGAAAGCAATGGCAGAAAACTCAGACCACCACAACTCTGAACAAGTGCAAAGAGAAATATTTCACTCTAGTATAAAGAGCTGTGTACAAAGTATACAAACTCTACACTGACCCTTAAAAAATATCCAGGCAGCTGATAAGAATATTTAAGAAAGTATATGCTAGGTAAAACCATTTGCATATACATTATTCTTCTTACTTGCATTTATAAAACAGAAATACAGAAATTACTAATATATGCTTGGAAAAGATACACACAGGGGCACCAGGCTATGCTAAACTGCAGGTACTAATGCAGTTAAACAGTTTGTTGAGGTTTTGTTTTGTTTAGTTTAGTTTTAGTTTAGTTTAGTTTTAAAAACTTCACTAGAAACTTAAATCTATGCTTGAATCAAAATGTAACAAATATTATAGTTTCTATTACTATCCAAGTACCTTTAATGGTTCACTTCAAAATAGTTCTCATCTAGTTTACTTTTTAAAATGCATTGGAGAAAAAATATTTTAGGCAAAAGTGAATACAATGCTAATGGAATAAGGGGGGGGGGGAATCAAACAATGTTGACTGACACGTAAAAAGAAGGCTTTGTTAATGTTATATTCATTACCTTAGAAAATGCTTTACAGGAAGTGTAGTAAATCCACCACAGATGTGATAAAGATTAAAACCTCTTTTAGAGCAAATCTCTCCTTTTAAAATAACCCAAAGGTGTGTGCAACATTTCTCAGTAATTCCCCAAATACATAGCTGATGAAACAAACTCCACATTAATCTGAAGCATTTCATAAGTCCTACACAAATACAGTCCTGTTAATCAAGCTGAAAATCACAAAATCCCCATTTTTCCCTTCATCTCCAAGAGATATTAAAAAGCACTTAGAAGCTAATTTGAAATGGCAGTCCCTTTGCTCCAGCACTGTGCTACCTACCACAAGGACATACAAAACCACTTGCAGGAGAATACATGCACTGCATTTCCCTTACAGCAGCCTTTATATTAAAGAAACCCAACATTTTGAAATACAAGTATCTAAATTAAGAGTACATTATCTGATACATTTAAGGAAGGAGATGTTATTATTTTATCCACCAGGTTCCATTTTGGGTTTTATTAGACCATCTTTAGATGAACCAGGATTAAATATTTGCATTAAGCATACCTATAAATGCCATTGAACAGCTGGGTCCTATCAACCCAAACATCACAAATGGACTGCAAGATTCTGATTACTACATACATATTAAATCAGCTTTAACATTTTTTCCTAAAGAATATATGACAGCACAGTAGGGCTAAATGAGAGTGTAAAACTAGAGAATTAAACCATCCACTTCATCATGATAACGTACTGTATTTCATTCTCCTCAAATGAGTGTCTCTCTCCTGCAATTTCCCTACAGTATTTCCACCATTCTCCTATATATTTAATTAATACTTTAAAGCAATTGAATTGAGGAATATTTCAATCAACAATAAACTCCCAGAAGAAAAAAAAAAAAAACCACAAAACAAAAACCAAAGCACTTATTCTAATATACAAAAGATATTTTGCCATTGCCCATTGCTTTGTAAGACAAGATATAGTTTAATCACTACATCCTACTCTCACACATGAGGGCTATAAGAGAATTAAAAGAAAAAACAAAAAAGTTGAAATGGTGCAGCTGAAGAGTGAAGAGGAAAAACAGCCTTGGGACCCAAATCTGCAAGCATTTTTTCCCATGATTAACTACTCTGCCATGAGGAATCTCATTTGAACCATTAGGAGCAACCAAAGTTAAATCTGTACATAAGTATTTACAGGTTTGGACTTTGATATAAACCAAGGACATAGCAGACATCTCTGTCCCTATTTTTCTTTGTTCTTTCCCATCACTAACATGAAAGATTTCTTCAGGGAAAAAAAAAAAAAAAA
>WBNM01026954.1:642476-675980 GCA_013399055.1 Ramphastos sulfuratus
AAAAAAAAAAAAAAAGACAGACCAGTCAGTGAATGGCATCTTTCCCTGAGAGTTTTAATTCAGATTTTGATTTTGAAGAAAAAGTTCACTCTCTCCCCAAACAAAAGTAGTGTAAAGAGAACATGTGTACAGATTACAGCCCATAAAACAACTCTATATAATGTTAAATATTTGTGTATCTTCTTATGTCAGCTTGGCAAGAATTAAATTCGCTACTCATGAGTATTGCTGACATTCCAACTTCATGCCAAGAAATGTATTTACTACCACACACTGGCATCTTTTATATAGCATAACATATGTGTGTGTTTATGTGCATATACAGATAGGCATGCACAGTCAAAAAGAGCTGTGCCATAAATAATATTAATAAATTAAGTGAAAATAATATTTAACCCACACATCCCAAACTCACTAATAAACAAAATCAATGTAAAGACAAAACCTGTGCTTGACTTTCATCATGATGTAATCACTAATTAAGATGCTAGCCAAACTAACACAAGGTAGGCTAATTTGGCTGAAACATTCAATTTCTTTCTTTCTGCAATAAAAATATTTCTGAAAAATTCCTATTATGTAAATAATGTAGGACTAAACGAAGTGATTAAAAAGCATGATTCAGCTCCAATGGAAGAGGAACACACAAGAGTATGAGCACTGCTTCTCAATCAAGCTAATTCTCTGCTGAAAAAAGAGCGCGCAGGTTGGGGTACGCCAAAAAGAACACAACCAACCCAAACACTGCGCTGTGTCTTAACTGGAAAATGTAACCTTTTTCTTCTTTCTTAAAAGAAAGCAATGCAGTAAGTACATAGACTTCAATGCTTAAGGAATTCTCCCCATGGATGGCATACATAATTTGATATATTATATGTATTTCCTTGTACATTTCCTCCAAATTCCTCTACTCGAATTAAGTCAGTTATAATACACAGTTTCTCAACAGGAGCTTTAACAGACATCAGATCTTTCACTCATCTGTGACTACACTACTTTCTCACAGAAAGAACCAAGAACCAAACTTGCATCCCATTAATTCCCTGATGTCCCATGTCTACAAAAGGGCAAGGCACAGCCTAAGTGGAGCCCACAGCACAATAGCCATGGTACCGATTTGACAAAGCATGATCCCTGTGGGGGTTGTTGCTATAAATCAGCACTCACTGCTGGTCAGGACATGGGATGTGTTCAAGGCTGAGCAAAAGAACCACAATTTACCTTTCACATCTGCATCAGGGCTTAGGATGACTGTGTATCCAGATGTCAGGTGATGTGCTGTTCTGGTGCCAGATGTCCTGATACAACACCGTTGGGCCACTGTACTTGTTTTGTTCCAATAAAAAGGACATCTCCGTGTCTAAAGGAGTTCCTGCCTGCTGAAACAGGCTCTGGAGTCCCTGGGGCCTCTTGGCATAGTTTACAGCAGCTGAAACAACCAGTCCAGACCTGCAAAGCAGTTATGGTTAGAGATCCCCATCCTACACCATTTGTGAACCCCTATTCACTCGGTTCTTTCGAGTCTCACCTGTAATTGAGCTGTAGCCCAGCAAGAGTAGCAGTGACTTTTATGGGTCACACCATGGCAACTGGCAGAAAGATGAGCATGCCTACTGCTTTACAATTTTTTCTGGTCAGTACCAAATGTTTATGTAGTCCAAGACCACATCAATCATACAAATTAATGTAAAGTTCACAATAAAAAATGAAATCAAAACATTTGGGTCAATACACAAAATTCCACAGAGAGCATTCTCAGGATTTCTTTGAGTGAGACAGAGCAAAATGCCCATAAAATTACCAGACAGCTGGTAATAACATCATGGCAAGGAAGCTTCTACATATTGCTTAGAAGCTCAAGTACATTTCAATTTGAAAATGCTTAAGCAAACTACATAAACTGAGTGCAAATCATATTTCCATAACTTACTTTCTCCATAAGAAAAGCAGCTGAAAGGGAGACTAAAATATGCAGGTTTAGAAGTTGTTTGCCTAAGAAAGACATATCATAATTTTTGTAATACATAGTGTTAATGATATATATTTAAATGAGCCTCTAAAGCCTGTCATCCTGTTTTCAGTGTTTCTTTAATCAGCAGAAATGGGGACTTGGATGTCAGCAGTTCTGAAAACCAACAGCTCCCTTTGCCTCCTGAGAGAGCTGTGCAAAGTCTCCATGGGACAGGGCTGCCCCCCATTCTGCTGAGAGCTGGTGGCTTTTGCTCTGCCATAGCTGCCACCACTGCACATAGCACTCTCTTCCTCATCTGAAGGCCTCAGAATTTGACCTGATTTTAATTTCAGTTTGAAAACCAGAACCACTATTTTCATAATACACTAAATCCAGCACCAGGCCAGGAACAATTGGCTCCCGCTTATCTTTCCAGATACAAGCCAGCTACAATTTCTGGAACAAAATGGTCACTACTCCCCAAAACTCTTGTGATGTTATGAAATGTACATGCAAGAAATGGAGCAATAAGTAACACAAGAAACTGAGCAATAAGTAACTCCTGTTGCAGAAATTCCAGAAAATCAGCATTCCAACAAACAGTTCATAAAAAGCATCCGTCTGTTTAATACGAAAAATCCATTGTTAACTTTTTTATTTTCAAAGTAATTTATCAGCTCCTGAGAAGTATTAAAACTGTATTTTGTGTTGTTCTTCTGGCACAGAGATTCCCAGGAGACAGTTTAAGCAGTCAGTGGAGAAGTTTTATCCAATGCTTTGGGGTCCTTGGGTTCTCTGGAGATACCAAGGCATCAGTCAAGCCCCACTGATCTTTACAGCAGGCTAAATAGCAAAGAGAAAGGGATGTGTCGTCTTCTGATGTTCCCTGAGCACAGCCAGGGCTGGCTGCCTGCCAATGTGGGCAGAGGGGCTGAAGAACAGTGACCCTCCAAAGGGCACTGCAGAGGCAGTAGCAGCAGCTGAGCTGGTTACCACCCTCTTCTGCTCCAGGTCCACATCCTTCCATGAGCTCTCCACCATTCATGAGCCACAGGAATTTAAACCAAGGCACATATTATAGTAGTTTTGGAAGCACGGAAATCCCAACCTATCCAGAGATGTTCTGTTTCTTGCACGTCTGCCCATAATGAGTACCAGTGTGGCAGAAGGAGATGCACAGGAGCCATAGCAGGCAGTTATGGAGCAACCTTCTTGTAAGAATGAATTCTTCCAAACCCTCCATCTAGGATCTGGAAGTCTGCACTGTTCTGAGTTCTTAAGGACATTTGGATATATTTTAATGTATGTAATAATCTAATTGTTATGGCTGCCTATGGCATGTGCTTTTTATATGAATTAGCTTCAGACAAGGCCCAATCATTTGGGGGGATTTAATTAACTACTACCTGGAAAGTCTTATTTGAAAACTGACACAGCTAATGAGCATGCAGGTGACTGTCATCAGTGGGGCTGTTGGAAAGTCACCAAAATTACTTATGAAACTTGAAAGAAAGGAGAAGAAATGGCCACCCCTCCCTAGTTTCAAGTTGATGAATGACACATGTGAACGTGCCCTTAAACAAACAAACAAACAAATCAACAAGGGGATGAGGGGTGGGGGGAGGGAGAAGGAAGTTTCCTGATTAAATAATGAACTATTGCTTGCAACAGCAAAATCACATAAACAAATGCAGTGACTATGAGAGCTAAAAATGAGGAGAGAAAAGCAGTTTCAATAAAGATCAAGAGCCTCTCCAGATCGCGAGCTGTGAGTATTAAGCTGCGCCCACACTACCAGTGTGATTGGCACCAGTTGCTGCTGAGGCCATTAGTTACCAGAACATCCTGTTATTTTTTTTAGCATTGACCCCAGCTCCTTCCATCTCCTGGAATGCATTTCTCTTCCTTCGTTTGTGGGTTTGTTTTGAGTTTTTTTTTAAAGTAGCTACACAAATTAAAGGAGTGGAACAGGTTGATATGGTGATGGCATTAAGTTTTGATCTCTTGCTTTAAACAAAAGGTGCACACCCAGCTATCAGAATAAAGTGAACATTGTTTAATGCTACTTGCCTGACTTTGCCTCACCTTTTACCTTGTGTAGTCATACAGATCTGAGCCAACAGGATATAAAATCTTACCCAACCAGAACTATCCACAGTGCGGATATTCGATACCCATGTTGCCTCTTCTTGTTTCTGAAATCCTTTTATAAATGTCCTTTTTGCCTTAGCCTCTTTGTAATCCTTATGTCATTTTTAAAAGAATAACAAACTCCCATCTAATGCACAGTGTCAGAAAGGGAAAGTCACTTTTCCAGGACAGCTTCCCTTCTTCTCTGACAAAGAACAGCAGGCTATGGTGGGTCCCAATGCAGGTGACTGATTTGCAGATATGTTATTGACAACTTGAAGCTGCTTGCAGCTGCCACAAAGGTATCAGCAGCACCATTATGTGAAGCACTCTTTCAGATGGCACAATTACAATGCTGGTGAGCAATCAGGAGCTTCTGCATCGCTTGTTATTTCAACACTGTCTAATCAGAAATACGTAGACGTATATATTTTTCATAAAGAATCCTAACTTTTAGATCTCTCTATCTGGGAAAACAAACATCCCCACACAACCCAAGCTCACTCCAAGCCTCCCATTTCCTATTCCTGCACTGCAATAAAAATGCTTGCAAAAGTTTTTGGACAGTCTCCTATCTTTTCTCCAGTTTGAGGAGAAAAATAAATGTTCTTCAGATTCCTTGTAACAGTGAGAGGTTTAAAATAGTTTCTAAAAGATTTTATAGCATCTTAAAATATTCTCTTTTATCTTTTATATTTTTCTTATAGTGTCTGTAGATTATGGGCTGAGTTTAAAAAACCCTTGGGTGCTACTTTTGGAGTTGAGAGTATGCATATGGTGCACACATTTCCAACTAAGTGATGACTTCCATGAGACGTAGTATTATATGTGGGTGGGATGCTGGCAAGTAACAGATTTCAATGTACAATTCAAATAGGGGCAAGAAAATCCAAGTTTTGCAATAAAAGAAACATGTCGAAATTCAATGGGAGAAATTTAAAGTTATTTATTCTCTGCCTTCAAAAGAGCTGGGATTTTTGGTTGTGTCCTGAGGCTGTGCAAAATGGCTACATGGAAAATCTGTCTCCAACCAAATCTGCCTGGGACTGCAGGCATTAGGCTGGTTTTGTGATGTCATCTAGAGTATTGTTTCACAGAAAATATGGAATTGATTGCTTTTTGCCAAGTGAAGTGGAAACAAAAAGATTTCCCATGCTCAGTTGTAATAACTCCAAAATTAGGGCTAATACATCTTTCTACCCTCAGCAGAAATCTCTTTACCTATAAGCAATTTTAGCTGCCTGGAAAGAGGTGTGCTGATGCCACAATGCTGCCTAAGCAGCGGGCTCTTGACATTAGCCAGGAAATAGCCGTGGCTACATTAGGATGTGGATAGTGAGCTCTTTCAAGCTGCAGTAGCAACACTATAAAAATTCTTTGCCCAAGGCACTAGCATAACAAGGGATGGCTCTGATCATTAGTGCTGGAGAAGCAGTTATATTGTTTTGCAATTTATCCACTACCAGCAAAATTCTCAGCTCCGTACTGTACATAGTTCACATTTATTTCCTTCCCCAAGGAAAGTATAGATTGACCACACCATGAAATGTGCTGTGACTAGGACATTGTGTCCTAAATATGTTATGACATGCTCTGCTCTTTGTTGTGTAGACATTGTTACTGAATTGTACTATAGCCCTACATTAATCAAACGTTGTTAAGTCTTTAAGTGTGCTGACAGCACAGATAACTACCAGATTCTTGAAAGTCCAGCATCAAATTTGTACAGATCCAACTGACTTACCAACAAAGGTCTTCAAGGAAGGATTTGTTATAAAGGCAGTTCCTGAGGAAAGAAAAAGTAGGTGTCCGTTTACTACAAAAATGGGAAAGGGTGGGTGGTGACAGCACAAGGCATAGGAACGTTATGTGGGAGAAGGATGAAAAGTTTGGGGGATGTGGTATCAGGAAAGCACGGGAGGTTATGTAAAACTAATGAGACATGCAGAGCCCTAAAACCACATGCCATTACCCAGGGATCAAGTCCCACAAATATCTCATGCAATTTAAGAAAATAATTTTTTCTCATCAGATCTAAGATATACAATATAGGAGGAAAATAGTGTCTCCTTGTTTTTAAGCTTGGCACATCATCAAAGCCTCCTGTGCAGTCAAAGAAAAGCACCTCCACCCTAAACTGGGGCTTCCACACAGGGAAAGAAAACATGTTCCCTTTAGTGGCTATTTCTACCAATGAAAGCAGAAAGTAGGTGGGAGACACACCGAGCCGTCAGCTCTTCCCATTTCACCCTAATTAAGCTGGAATTTAGCCAGACCACTACATTTACAAAAACACGATGGAAGTCTGTGGAGGTCCAGTCCACTCCTTCACAAAGATGGCACCTTTGGAAGTCTACCACCACCTGAATGGCTAATTTACCCTGACTCAGAAGGGCTCTAACTCCTGGTAACCCACCTGCTCCCTGATGCGCCTGGCCTTTGGTGGCTTTCCAGACGACTGACGAGGCCTCGCCCTTGCCTGTGAGCTGAGGGCTCCCAGACCAATGGGGAATGGCTGCAGACTTGAAAGACATGCTGCTTAAAAGGTTCTCTCATGTTTCAGCTGACCATGTGTTTTCTCTTAGTACCCTGCAAGTTCAAATACCTCTGTATAACAGAAGTCAGACTGAAAAGGCATTGTGCATAAAATAATTCTTACCCACATTGGTACAAGCTTTTGTGCTTGTTAAAAGGGTATCTGAGCAGGCAGGGTACTACTCACCTATTTGGTATGTAGATTGCATCTTGTTCAAATTCAATTATTTAAAAAAATAAATAAATATTTTTAAAGGTTTTCTTTTAAGCCTGATCTGTAGCAGCATAGATCATTCCACCGCACCCACATCCTTCATAGGTAACTATCTTTTGAGAAAGAACAGATTCCTCTCCCTTTGCATGTAACACTGCTAACTACAGTGCATGTGCCAACCACAGAATCAAGCTCACCATAATGACATAGTTTGCAACAGTATTCCACTGAAGCCTAAAGCCAATCCCAAATCCCACAGCTGTTTTCTAAACAAAAACAACAAAAAAAAAGTTTAAAAAAGTTTTTAAAAATTTAAAAAGAAAAAAAAGTAAAAAAAAAATTTCAAAAGTTAAAAAAAGTTTTAAAAAGTAAAAAAAAAATTTAAAAAAAAAAAGAAAAAAATAAAAAAAAAAAAAAAAGAAAAAAGTAGTAGTACTTCTTTGTATTGAAGGATGCAAATCCATCAGTGGACAAGGTGTTTGGTGAACACATCCCAGTTCAGAGAAATGTTCCCTACCTGCTTTTTATTGCTTATTTAGAGGTACTGGGATTATAGCTTATTCAATGCCCTTAGAAAGCCACTAACTGCATAACCACTACAGTAAAACTTTGACACAGAATGAGCAGTCACTGTTGCAAAATAAGGTAATACCAATTCAACTTCAACCAGGATTTCTTGAGGACAACAGCTTAAGAAATAATTTTGATTAAATCGAGAGGCTTATTTTCTACTATACTTTGCTTTCTACCAACTTACTCATTGTCCATGAGCAAACATTTTGGCAGCACTCCCCAAAGGCTTTGCATTTATACTGCAAACCCTTGCAGTGTAACACTTGCTCATAAACATCGTTTAAGACAATGTGATGGACTCCACTCCACATATTTGATCTTGCCATCTACCTATCAAGCTAAGTACATTGCTCGCTTGTAAGCATGGGAGTTAGGAAGCAGCTGAGAGGTGTCTTGATTGTTGATTTTAGGTACTAAAACATGGAATAAAAATAATAGCTTTTCAGCCCTACAGATACATAGTTTAAAATTACATGTAGACAGAGACACAGACAGACACCCTCTCTTTTTTACTTGGCACACCTTCAGCCTGGTCTAGAAAGAAAATCTGCAACATCATCCCAGGATCCACACATGTCAGAAATAACTCCTTTACTCTCCTGCCTCCCTACCCCTGTTTAACAGCCAAAGTCCCAAAATCAGAGAGGTCAGGGATGCATTTTGAGGCAAAACAAATAATCCTAGGCTATCAGGAATCCTTTCCCCAAACCAGACCAGTAGAGCTGCAGGAGCTTCATCTTCTGCACCGCAGGGCTCCTTGACACTGCATCCATCTGAGCAAACCATAGTGCAGCAGCTCATACCTGCCAACAAAGCCTTGCAATCAGCAGCACTGAATGTTTCCTGTTCTCTATTTGCAGTTTAATTTCCCAATTCCCCACCAGCCTGTGAGGAGCACCTTACCACTGCAACCATGTTATTCTGAGTAGCTAACTCACTCTCTGGGTTGTGCTGTGCAGACTACTCTTAACAGGCTAGGAAATGCAGACTTCATGGTGTGATGCTCTACTATGGATTTTAGGAAATTTGGAATGTTTCTAAACCCCACATTAGTATACTACATCTCATTGTCATGGAAATTTTTATTGTTACAGAAAAATTCCAAACTAATGAGAGCATTTACAATCAGCATTTACTTCACTGGAACAGTGTTTAACAAAAGCCTTTTTCATTTGATAAAACCCACAGAATCATAGAATGGTTTGGGTTGGAAGCGACCTTAAAGATCAACTAGTTCCAAGCCCCCTGCCATGGGCAGGGACACCTTACACTAGACCACATTGCTTAAGGTCCCTGCTGCAAGTAAAATGTTCCCAAGCAAGGGCAAATCTAATTCAAGAACAATAAATAGGACTAGTATTGCTTGTATCTGAGCCAGAAACAATTAGTTATAAGATACTTATTAATGTATATCTTTAGTACTATGTTGACTCAGCCTTCTGCAGGTTTCTTTCTACAACACTTTATACCATCCATCTTCTCTGTTGACAAAGAAACCTGAGTCTGGCAGCCTTCAACAGGTGTGTTATCTGGAAGAGCTAAAGGTATATTCCAGTTTTCATGTATTAAATACCCCCATCCTGCTGACCTCTCCTCTTCATAGGGAAAATGCAGGCTGCATCACTGGGCAGGACTTCAGAATGGTTGGGGAAAGGGACTAGACACTACTGGACTAGTCAGGGCAAAGATCTTCTTTCCTTAAGAAAATCTACAAGACTCCACATTCAGTTTCCATTAGCAGTTTTTCTGGAGCATAACATAATCCAAGTTGCTATGTGTGCTATGAACACACACTAGGGAAGTTAAATAAGTACCTAATCCACGTACCACTCAGTTAATTAATACTGTGCTGTTAACAGGGTTATAACTGCACGCATTTCACAAGAATTAGCAAGATTTGTGTCCATTAACATGGTCTTACATCTCCTGGGTGACAGTAGGAACCACGCAATGGGGATTTATGGTCTGCTCTGGCCACTGTCACCAGTGCCCAGATGGGCTGTGCAGAGAACCCAGCACTGGTGATGCACAGGGGGCTCTGATCCCACACATCACTTCCAGCACCTGCTGAAGAAAGACACAGCTTGCTCCCAGCTGCTAAAGCCAACTGTACTTTGCACGGAGGAATTACTGGTGGCTCTGCACAGGGAGAGGGGAGATGACCCTCTGGCCTTCTGATTAAATGGACTAGAACTGAACTTGCAACAAAAATAAACACAGCAAGTACACAGATCAGCAACACTTGCGTGACTTTGTGAGGACAAAAATCAAATTATTTCAAGATGATCTTTACTGTTACGTTAGCGAGTTCAATAGAGCATCACAGTTGACAGCTGTAGCTCTCTATGGCGAGCAGCCCACTCAAAGCAGCGACAAAGCTTCTCCACACAGGGCTGAGCCCCTCTTTGCTCTCATTCCTCAGCCATTAACTCACAGAAGTACCATGAAGATTTTCATTAAACAGCATTGGGAAAAGAGTTAGGACAGAAATGGTAGTCTTGCCTTGTGTTTGGCACGGATTAGGTGAGACTTACACTGGTTTTGGTTCATGATTTCCTCCATTTGTTTCTCTTCAGTTGTCTGTCTCACCAACTTTGCAAACTCCTACATCTAGAGAGGAGATGCACCTGCATTGCTGCCTGCACACTGCCAGCAGCAACGTGTCACTTAGCACATTAGCAATGGGCTCAGAGTGCTGACAGTAAAACTGTGGACATAACTGTCCAGTAATAGATGGGTTTTACTGTCTATCTACACAACTATTCATTATTAAAAGATCTTGCTTGCTGTTATAAATTTCAACCTTAAATTGTTTACCACCAAATGCTGGATTTGCCTCCATTACTAAGAGTTACATTTATCCATTTTCCAGAGCAAGCAAGACAGTAGGCTCTACAGCAATTTATAGATGAACAAACACCAAACCAAATATAAGGTTTATACGCTTGAAAGGTCAGCACCATGCATTTGATGTGGACTACATAAGGTTTAGCTAAATGATACAGGGCACATTATAGGGCAAATTTCTGTAGATCTAAGATGAGGTCCACATATTCTGCTAATTTGCTCATTTGAAAACATCTGTAACAGAACATACTGATCTTCCCCTAAAAAAACACACGAATGGAGTCAGTTCCATTTGTTTTCCATATATGGGAAGAACTGTCTCTAAACAGATCTAATTCTTGACTCCAAGTAAGACTGAAGATGCTTTTCAGATAAGAAGTGGTAAAATAAAATTGCAACAGATCACAGAAAATGATGTTGTTATTCCCTTCCTGCAGCATTCATCTAATTTTATGTTTCGCATTGGGGCAGTTTGGCCTTCTCATACGACCAGAAAGACAGCAGACAAACATCAGTTCAGCAGTGGTTAGACTGCACTCATGTAACCCAGCAATCATAATTCAAGGGAGAAAATGATTTCCTGTCAGAAATATAGACTGAAACTGCCAAGAAAATCTCTCCAAAGCTACAAACTTATCACCATTCACCCATTAGACTTGTGATGAGGAGAAAAATCAAAATTGCACCACTTACTAAACCATGGATGGAATATCACACAGAGAGGAAGAAAAGAAGACATAGACATGAAGCCAGCTTGAGTTCTACTAAATACTTTGTTTTGAAATCACATTTCTAAAAAATCAGAGTAGGTAAAAATACAGTTGCATTTACAGCCTGCTCAATGGGACACTTTTCCCAGACAACTGGCAAGATTTTGTTTTAGCTACAAAGATGTCTTAATCTTGTGGACTCACCCATCTCTCCATCCCTGGTGTCAAAACTATCAGTTGTGATGAACAGCAGGTTGGCTTTAGGATGCTGCGTGTACAATGTACAACCAATGGAGACACCAACCTGAGAGTGAGAGCCTGGATAACCATTCAAGTCATCCTTGCTGCAGTCCAGTTTTCATAAGGTTTATACCAAGATTACAGGCTTTTCAAGTTAGAATAACAAAGAAAGGAAGGTTTGAGAGTTGATGCTCATTGAGCTTTTAAAGAGTACTTCCCAATGACAGTGAATTTCTCATCCCTATTGAGGGTGTTCTGCTTCTCTGACACCAACAGTAGGAAGAGGGATAAAAGACTGCACAATGTGATTTCCTGATTAAGCTACTTGTAGCCTTCTTGGTCTGTTTTCATCTGTTTTGTTCTGTTGGCTGGGTTTTTTATGGTTTCAACTCCTGAGCACAAATAGCAACATTATCTCATGCAGCACCCAAAATTTTCAGATGTGAAACCCTTTTTTCACACTGGTGGTTACAGCAGATAAAGAGCATCACCATTAGCAAATTATCAAATTAACCTCCCAGAGGAAAATAGACTGGAAATTCAGTTATCTGTTGCCATAAGTCACTTTGTCACATCATGAATACAAAATCCAGAGCACACTGGTATTTTTTTTCAGACAGCTCCAGAACACAAAACAAGAAATAAGAAACACAGTAAGAGCTGAATCTAACTATAAATTCTGACATATCTCCACTAATAATGATTAATAACTAAGAAAAAGAAAAGGGAAGCTGCCTACATAAATGTCAACCTGAGCTGACGTTAAGATATACAGCTATTTTAAATATTTGCCCTTCTAATTACATATTTCTTACTACTGTAAAATATTCCACATACAAAACCAGATTGGCTCTACTGCCTGTCTCAAAAGCAGCAGGCAGTCAAATAAGCTCTGAAAAGCTAATTCAAATGCCACAAGTAAAACAGCACTGCTGTTTCTTCCATAGAAAATTCAAATAAAGGTCATTTACTTCTCTTGTGAGTATCAGACAAAGGTATTAGCACCACAGAAGTTATTCAGCAGTAATATATGAATGCCCAAACCCAAAGTCCCTGCTAGAGCGTCCAGTATTTTTACTTACATTCCAGTGGGACCTCAACTTAGTTGACTTACGGAGAGAGCTGCAGCTGCACTAAATCAGCTTGTTCACCAGTACAAGAGTAGCCTCCTAAAGAGAGAGCTCAAGAGTGCACTAGTAAACGGGAGCCAGGGTTTGCTCACTATTTTCCAAGGACCAGAGAGTTTCTCTGTGCAGAATGGCTCTTTTTAAGCCAGGTTTGCAATTAATGCATAGCCTCCCGGATTCCATGACCCAAATTTCACTGTGTGAGAGCAAAAACCATAAGCTTCAGTATTTCCCTGTTTCATTGACAGGTGTAAATGACAGTGTTTGTGTGCCAGAGAGCAGATGCGGACAGATCTATGCGTGCAGTAGTGAAGGCTGTTTGCTGGAGCTCCATGGGTCCACTTCACAGAGGGTGTTATATCAGTACCATGACATCAGCAGGAGGGTAAATACTGCTGATATTAAACCTACTAATGTTATTAGCATGTCACAAGCACTATGCCCCACTGCACCTCACTTCTCAGGCCACCCTGATGGTGCGTTGCTTTCCCTTCACCCTTCCAGCTCAGATCCTAGGAAAGGTCTCTATGCAACACAGTAGAGCAGCATGGCTGGAGGACAAGTGTGGGTCTCCTCCTGCTCTTCAGGAAGCTGCTCGTGCAAACTAAAGCTGCTAGCTGCTGAGCACACAAATTCAGGGGCTGTTCCGGGCTTTGGGAGGTGGACGAGTGAGACTCTGGGTCATGCCAGGGATCCCAGCCAGGACCGATTTCAGCAAGATGACATCTGGCAAAGAGAAGGTGACCAGTGGCAGGAAGCAAATCCCATCCATTAATGCCACAGACCTCTCATACAAAAAGCTCAACAGCATGTTAATATTTGAGACTATCAAAGTACCCTCCTTGCTGTCAGTTATCATGCACGATTGAAATAGCATCATTTGTCACTGGTTCAATGCCATGTAACACATCTGGAAGCAGGGTGTTGGCGGTATTTGTGTTATGCTCTCAGTGGGATACAATTTGCTGGTAGGGATCATGACAGCACTGCTGGAGATGAAAACACCCAAAAAAGTGTCCACGACTGGCAACTTCTATTTTGCAACATATGTCAGACTCTTGTCTGTGATGTGGCACAACTAGCTATCGTATGATGTAAGTGCAACAGTGGATATTTCAGCATTCAACACAATTGTCTGGGAGTTGGTTGGACTCCCCGCTGTGAGACGCCTTACGTGACAACCAAGTCCTGCAAACTGCTCGACTCCATTAAAAGAGCGCTGTGAGCCGAAGGCGCTTCTCACAAGGCAGGATACGCTGGGCAGAACTTTCCAGAAGTGAACTGCAAACGGAAAACCTTTAAACAAACACAAATATTAGCCAAACTGGATGCAGAATTACTAGTTTGGGTTGGGCCTCCTCAGAGCAATGAAGCAATTCCCTTAGAAATGCCTCTATATGTTCAGAGGCTGCAGTTTAGGTGGATTAGGCATGTTGTCATCTTATGTGAATACCAGCCTTTACTTGGGAAAATGAATTAAGACCACACCAAAATTACTCCAATGAAGAGTTCTCGACAGCACTTGTAACCTCAGGGATGCCGTTACAACAGCAAAGAGAACCAGCAAAATACAGACTGGTTTACCAATGCTGTTTTACTGCAGAGCAAAAACACGGTTTGTGAAACACACCAAGGAAATAACTTTGCTCAGATCCCAGCATGGCAGTGCAGTTCCTCGAGAAAAGAAAGTACTTCTTCCCTTCCAACACAGAGCTTAGGAAAAAATCACATCTGACATGAGTCATCTTCTCATTCAGACATGAATTCAGTTTATCCTGATGATCTAACCCCTACCTTCTCCAGACTTTCTCAACAGGGGACCCAGGCACAGGGGTAGAGAGGAGCTCAGTGACAGAGGTGAAAAGAGGAAGCAAAAGCATACACAAACACACAGAAAAGTGATAATTCTGGAGCTTTCCTCCAGGAAACCATGTGCCACTGCACAGCAACAAAAATAACCCAGGGGTTCCCTCTCTGCTCCAGCTCCCTGTGAGGAACCACTTTAAAGCTTTGAGAACATTTGCAGAGTTTGAGAGAAATGTTTTTTGTTTAACTTCAGCTACTTCAGAAATGCCTGGGGCCTGAAGAAACATATTTTTGGATTGCTCTTAAAGAACAGGCTGGACTTTGATGTTTGGGGAATTTTTTTTTCACATCAAATGTTAATTTAATAAACACCAACATGACAAATCAGTCTGGGGGGAAAAAAATAACAATAACTAAAACCTCTTCTTGGATTAATTAATTGTGGTATATTGTTACTTATTCTAATATGGTGATGGGTCTGGCACGTCAAGTCCTGTAAGCCATGCTGCATAATGTGTTTTTGTGTCCTAACTAAGCACATTTGATATTATTGCCTCTTTGCCCTTGCAAAATAAAAGGTATACCATCATCACTGAGCAAATTTCAGTGTGGGTAATAAGGAGATCATGACTAACTGGTTTGTTTATGGATCATTTCAGTTCAAGAAATGCACACAGAAATTCAAAGCATCTGCAATCTAAATTACTTCTCTGCACACTGCTTCTTTATAACAGAGGTTTCATCAATGCCACTGCATTTACCCTGCACTTGCTTGTTAATTGAGGTGCTTGACTGAAGTGTCCCATGTGACTCATTTATTCTTCACTGTATTGCAAGAAATGGTTGGATAAGGAAACCTTGACTCTATGGGAAGCAATGGGTCAGTCGGCCGCAAGCCGCACATAGACTATTAATTACAGCTACATGGTTGCAGAATCATCTGCTAACACTGTACAAACAGGAACAGTATCGTGCCAGTATTGCCACATCCACATTTTTGTATTCTCTCCTCAATTTTCCTCACCATGATTCATTCTTAATAGGTCCCCTATTAAGTACTCAAAAAGCAATAATGTTAAACAACCTTCTTCTGTTGTAAACACTGGTAAGCAGAGTTCACTCACTGCTGCACTTCCCTACCATCCCAGTCAAGTACTGAGTGGGAACTACTGCTACTCAAATAGACTTCTCTGTAGATTTCAGGGACGTTTCTTTCAGGAATCTGAAGACTGTAATGCTTCAGCAGCCAAAAAATGTGCCTATCAAGAACCACTGGAAGAATTTTGCTTTTCTCACGTCACCTGATCAGTTAAAATCAAAACCAAGAAGCCATCCTCTTCAGATTCTAGTCTGTTCTCATTAATGTAAACCAAATTAATTGTCCTGGGACATTCCTAATGTGGGATAGAGCTGAGATGGGAGAATTTCTAATGTTTTTATCCCCAGGGAATCCTGCACCAGATACATCCCTCTGACAAACACAGCTATTGCAGAGGGATAGATCCTCAGCACTGATGGACAGGGTGCTTTGATTAACACCACAAGCTTCTGACCCAGAATATCAGCGCCCTGAGGAGGATTCCAGCAAACATCTGTTACCATTAAAGATCGCTGGTTGAGATCTACACCCAGGGAGAGCCAGGGCTGAGGAATTGCATAGTTCCTTTCTGAGGCCTAAACAGCACAGAGAATGTTAGCAGAGCAACACATAAGGAAATCAGCTTCAGAATCAGGACTGAGGAATGTGACACTATTCATTTAGTGCTTTCTCCAATATTTCTCCATTTAATATTTGCAAATGCAATATTTACACATGCAAGCATTACAAAAATTATGTTATAACTAACAGCTTCTGTACTTCTCATAATAAATAAACAGCCAAAAACACACGGTATGTATAGCAGGGATCCTATATTACTCCTTACAGCCACTTATCTAAGATCTAGTATCTGTAAAAAGCCTCTCTGTTTGCTATTTACACAGGTGTCCTGGAGCATTATATAATCATGTAGATCAACATAGCCTTAGGATCTCAAAGTATAATAAAAGTACATTTAGATCATGACACAGAGGGAAAGAGTTGGCTACCATGTGACATTGGTCTTTTACTCCTTCCAGAAGTCCACCTTGACAGGGAGGATAGATGTCTTCAGTTCTTCATAAGAATAAGGTAAAGAAAACACATATTTTCCCAATCTTGTTCATGTAGATCTTTTAAATATAGAGTCAAGCTGGCTCCTCACATAAATGTTTAAATGTTGCCACTCTTGCTTATGCTAAGTAGCTTCACTAAACTTGGCAATAGACCTCCTACAGTAAGGTTCACAAGCCAGGAGTCTTACAAGATCTCCACTTTGAAGAGTCAGGCTTTAAAATAGTAAAACCATAGTATGAAAAATATAACCACCAAGGAGGACATGAAGACAGGAGAGATGACGGAGTCTACACAAGGCATAGATGTTGCCACATATTCTTTAACCACAGAGAGGATCAGAAACTACATTACAAATTAAAGCAAAAATGCCCTCTAGAAAAAGCACATAGTATCAAAAAAAAAAAAAAAAAAAAAATCCTCCACAATGACTAATCTATCATTTCAGTCAGCCAAATCCTGAGGACCAGTTTGAATCTTAACAAGGTAACAACAAAATCCACTAGAACGTAAGAACAAGGGACATATTCGGTTTCCATTACATCTGGCTTTATTAGAGCTTACTCTGCTTTCAATCTGCTACAATACAGACCTTATTTTCCAGTAAAGACCTTAGAATTCTGTATGTTTATATAGCAATATATATTGCATGCAAATGACATGGCAAAGGCAACACCAGTACATCAGACCTTGTACTTACTATGAATGAATGATGTCCTCCGTTCACAAATTCCTCCGGTCGTTCTTTTCCAAAGCATCTGTTGTGCAGGATCTGTATATACTGCCTTGTTACAGGAGACACCACCAGGATGAAGAAATTGCCACTTCACAGTTCTTAAGCCATTTACAACTGCTGCTTATGCCAAGGCATTGCACCTTTTCTCATCACTTTTATCAGCTATTCAAATTCCCATACAGGTAAGAAGACTGTAGCAAGAAACCTAGGTTCTTACATGTAACACAATAAAAATCACACTCTCACAAATTTTTTAAAAATTCTTATCACCAATGTTCAGGTGCAAGCCCATCATCACATATAGAGAGGATTGCCAGGGGCCATAATTAACAAGCATTCCATATAACGTATGTAACTACCAAGGAATTGCTCCCAGCCTACTATCATTGGCATGTGCCTAGTTGTACGTATATAAATCAAATGGCACTGAGGCTTAAACTGGACATACTATCTTTGACAGATGTAATCATTTGTCTGCTTGAGAACCATAGCAACACTAGCTCTTGCAAAGCGTGTTTGTTTAACACATCTTGTGCTATTCGTTTTCTCTAGAGCGGGGTTTTTTTAACTTTGTCTTTGGATATGGCTCTACTTCTAGTCCATTAGGTCCTCCAAACACTTACAGGCTCTTTACCCACAAACATACTCTGTGAGAGGAAAGTATCATTAAAGAAATACTTTTGTACAGAAAAATACATCCAATTTTATCTGAATGTCAACCAACAGCATGGAAGACTGCTAACAAAGTCAATGTATTTGCCCACCATACCTTAGTTTTCCCCCCATTTTCCTCAGATAATTAACAGTTAAGTGTTTTGCTGAGTGACAAATGTCTTATTCCTGCTGTGAATTCTATCACTCAAAGGAAAGCACAAAAATACAGCTAAACAGTATTTCACAGCATTAATGACCTCAATCTCCCTGCCCCAAGTAATGGCCAGTTCAAGTTTGCTCAGGGATTACCCTTTACTCCTCCAAGGTTGACGATTTACAAAGCAAAGAGATACTTGAGAAGTCCTAAAACTGTTTACCTACCAGGCATTAAATCTTCTGAAATCAATAGTCATGGAAAGTAAATCCCAGCCCATACTTGAGAAAAGCTGTGTAAAGATGCAATTCTTTTTATGAAAAACATCAGGAGAATCTGCCAGGAGATGGGCTTGCTTCCCTGGCAGGAAAAAGAGGTGGAAAGCAGCAGCCATCACCGTAAAGGATTGACAAGCTACAACTAGCACACTCCACTAATTAGCTGCTAGAGGAGATGCAGGAGGAGACCCTGGGCAGCGACTGCTTTCTGGAAGTGGTCCTTTCCCTGTAACCCACCAATGAGGCCCTGGGAGTCACCAGAGGGACTGCACAGAGATTATCATCCTGTATTGTGGGGACCATTTGCCTTGCTCAGGTTGCCTTGTTCGGTTCGATGAAGGACTTCCCAAAAAATTACTTAAAACCCAGGAATTTTTGGAATAGGCTGCCTTATAAAAACAAAACATACTCAAAAAGAACTGTGAGTCAGGCTATGAACGCCACACTACCGTTTGCATTTTTAAAATTCCTCGCAATGGATCTGGAATAAATCAGCAATGGGTCAAACCGGTTCAGAAAGTGTTTGAATAACTGCCCATGGAGTGGCCAGGGGTTCTCCGTCAGCTGAGTATTTTGACTGCTGCTGTTCAATTGCCATTTGAGAAAGCAGGACTGCTGGGAAAGATAACACAACATAAACCAACATTGGCTATAAAAGCATACAGTGTACCAACATTCGCACTACATAGCCTGGGTTTCAGAGACATTACCAAAAGCAACTTCGTGTTGCAAGACTCAATGATGCTCCTAGCCAGTGATGCTCAATACAGCCAAAGGTAAAAAGTGTTCAGGAAATCATAAGAGCCTGAAGTATCTAATTTTATCTCTATAATAGAAACAGTAATTGACAAATCATTATTTTACATTCATAAAATACATGATGAGGAACATACCACATGAATTCTAGACTTTCTGTCTGCACTGGAAATCAGCTGGGAAATTAGGAGGTATGGCGTAGAAACATCACTATGAATATACTATATTACTGCTTTTGCAGCTGCAGTCCCAGAATTTGTTTCACAATAATTCAGTTACCCGTGTTTAAATAACCAGCCAGCACAAGAAAGGCTGATATATTTCATATGCATTCTCTTTGAGCAGGGGGGCCTTCACGTCTGGTCGAAAAATGTCAGGCTCATATGACACCACCAAAGTCAGGAGAGATGCCTAACCATAACTAAAAGCAGAATTTGGCCAACACGATTGGAAAATACCAGCAGAGTATATACAAATGCACACACGCAACCTCGTATAAGAGCAGAGCATGAGACAGATTGGATTTTTTTAATCACACCTTTTAAAAAAACAAAATTGCCTGTACAAACCTTTCACTGCCCTCTTGCGTGGTTCATTTATCCCACTGAAACATAAACAGACATACCAGAGCCTGTAGTCGGGGAGAAAGTTCTCTTTTTTTGGCTTTTTTTTTTTTCTTCCCCATTGAGGATTTTAAATACAGTTTAAAGAATGAAAGAGGAGGTCTGGCCTGCCTTTCAAACCAGCTGCAGTAATAGATAAGCAGTTTTAAGACCACCAGTCAGCAAGTAGGTACCTAAGCTATACATTAATGCATTTATCCACATTTTTAAGAGAGCTTCAGTCTTCCCATTTTCAGTTTCCTCTAGCATTCAGTCCAGAAAAACAAACAAAAAAAAATAGATGTCTTTCCTGATTCAGCAAAACCACCTTTTTTACAATGATTACCCTAACAGTTTAGCTATTATTTCTCAAGAATCCTTACCCAAAGGAAAGCAGTCTTTTGGTCAGCTACAGTACCAATTTCTACAAGATTTGTATCATCTTTGCAAGATTGTTCTATCAAACGCATCCTTCGGCAAGGAATAAATTTTAGCTTGCTCTCTGCACGCAGCACCTGACTCAAAGCTGACATTTAATTCAAGTTTCTTGTCTGCACCTGGTATCCTTCCTGCTCATACCTGGGGATTTGATATTTTGCAAAATCAGGATGAAAATCAACATTGGCAAAGCCATAACCAAACACAAAAGATATGAAAAGATTACTAAAAATACAAGATTCCAAGCCAGGGGTTAACAGTATTTTAAACAAAATTAAACAGACGAACTCTGCTGCAAATTAAAAACAATTATCCTGTATCTGTGCCCATAATGACTATTTTGAATACAGATATTTACTGCCACCAATAAAGAAAAAAAAATTTTGTAACTTCTTCTGTTATTGGGAAGAGCTTGAATACAATCCAGTCCAGAAAAATGCTGACTTTCCTAAATAGGGGCTGTGTTTTTGCAATAAAGAATACTGGTCAATATACAAGTGAAGGAAAACTGAACCAGATGTCAGTAATAGGACCACAGAACGTTGCATTTGCCCAGAAACGCTATTTTAAACACACGATGTTGGTCTACTGGTTTGTGGGATAATACATTCTTGGCAACCAGAAGGAGTTTTGATATGTTAGAAGGTTATCCTTGAGGAAAAAAAAAAAAAAGGAAAAAAAAAAAAAGAAGCAGGAGAGGGGTAGAGAAAGGCTGCTAATTCATCAAGCTCCCTATAAGCAGAAAAAAGTATTTACTTACTCAGGAAATCAGCAGTTTAGAAAATCCAGTATCAAAACTTGAGCCTGGGTTTTACACTAATTTTCATTTTGTGCTTTACTTCATTGTACTTTGTCCTTCTTTCTTTAAAGGATTCTTCCCTTCATACACACTCAATTTCTAGGCAAGAAGTCCAAGGAAAAAAACCAGCAGGTTTTCACCTTGCAGCTCAAGTGCAACTGGACCGATAGGCGGAACCACAGTGCCCACAACTGCACTCACAACCCAAACCACACAAAACCCAGTCCCAGGAACTTTCCACATTGGAAACTTCCTCACAGGAAGATCCTTCTGCCATCACTGGGATCTCTAGAGGAAGCTGTTCATAGGATCAGGGTCCACTGTCCCAGAATCCCTATAAGCAGTCCTGGAAGCCATATGCACACCAATAACATTAGCTCACGTCCCTATCCATTGCCAATTAGTTCTCTTTTGCCCATCTCTAATATGCTTTCTAGGCCCATAGGAATTTGTTGGGTTTTGTTGTTTGGGTTTTTTTGCGGGGGGTGTTTGTCGTTTTGGGGTTTTTTTCCCCTTCTATTTAAGAAGTAGTTACATCTGTATGCTTTCTTAATGTAGAAATAAAACTTCAAGAAGTACTTTTTATGTTTGGCAATCACCTCCCTGTTTTACCACGTAGTAAATTTTAAAATCAACTCTGTTCATTGTTTTAACAAACCCTCCTCTGAAACATAATTAAAACCACTTCCCAATATACAACCAAAGATTTATTTTTTTTATAGTCTATCTTCCATTATGGCATAATCCTTTCTTTTTTTTTCTTTTTTAAACCAGTGAAATATACAAATCACGCAAGACAGAAATATGTACATTAAATGTACAGAACAGAGGAAAAGACATAGAAGATTTACATATCTGAATGACAAGAAAAATATTTTACATTAAATAGTGTTTTAAAAGCTAGGATCATGAGATTCAGATTTTGCTTAGACAAAAGTCATTAAAAAGCAACATGAGGCGATTCGGCAAACGAAAAAAAGAAAAACAACAATCATGGTTTTTGTACAATAAAAACCAAAGTGACGTATTCAATGAATTAGTGCTTTATTTATTTATCTTATTTTAAAGATATTCTTTGCAAACATCTGAAGATGAGGGGTAAATACGTCCTTGTACAATAAATTAAGAGCAATAAAGCACCACTTAAGAAGCTGACAAATGATCAAGATGAACTTAATGATACAGCTTAAAGGCTCGTGAAAAGTTAAGGCTTTAGTACAACTAGGCTAAAGTGAAAGATTTTCCTCACTTGGTATTTGAAAGACCATTCGTTTTCTTTTGACTCGCTGGATGGGACTGAGTTGTAAAGAAGCATCTGAACCAATGATGAAATCCTGTGTAACTACACAGCATTAGAGGGAACACATACTATTCAACAATAACCATTTCCATTTCATAAAACTGGAAAGCAAGGGCCAAATGCAGCATGTTTTAAGAGTTGGAAGGTGTCTTCTTTCAGCAATAATCAATAATGCCCTTAATGTAAGAGTGGAATAGAAGCAATCTCCAGACCGGTACCAATTCAAGTGCAGGGCACTGCCTCCACCAACCACTCAAGAAGTCCTAACGCTGGGAAGAGGCTTGCTTCTATGTGATTATCCTTAAAACAAACCAAAAGACCAAAACAAACAAAGCAAATAACAATAAAACTAAAAATAAAACCAAAACAAAACCCCAAAAGAACAAAAACAAAACAAAACACCAGAAGTTTAGAATCAATCTAAAAACCTGAAGAAAACTGAAAAAGAAAATGGGGCATGACCTACCCCTGTAATTTAGACATTTTATTATTTCTTAAATCATTAAAATATGTACAAAAAGCTTTGAAATATCAGACACCAGCAGACCACAGTTCTCCCATATATATGTAACTGCTCAAGTATAGTCTGAACAGTTGTAGTGTATATCTGCAATATATTATCTAAAGCATGTGTATTAAAGACATAGGATGATAAATTTGGTATTGCTGCAACATTTCATTGAACTATAATAGCCAGCTAATGTTATTAAAATATGAAACTATTGTCTCCTTGAGTGAAAGCGTTCCCAAAATCTGCAAAAAAAAATAAAAATCAATCATTCCGAGACTTGATATCTAATGATTTATTTTCTCACATAAAATTAAGAGGAGTTATTTGTCAAGCTGTGTTTTGAAAGACAGCCAGCAATTACACTATTTTTAAGGCATTTTCGAATTTGGGGAGTTCTATTTTCTATGAGCTTTCCAGGATGGGAGACCAAAACTGTGCAAGCATTTCAGCTCACATCCACCCTGCTACAGTGCTGCACACAGTCTGCTCATTGCTCTCCACACCCAGCAACAGTGAAGCATTGCTCTGTCAGACAAGACACTCAAACTCCACAACTAGCTAACAGGGAAAATGATGCCTTGAAGAATATTATTCATTAAGATAGATTTTTGTTTGGGTTTGTTTTGGGGGGTTGTCGGTTTGGGATTTTGGATTTTTTGTGGTCTTTTTAAGTTCTGGAACCAGACATGGTGACTCAAGAATAGCAGAGTTGAAGCCTTTATGACCCTTTGCTCTTTACCCTCCAATGGCATTGCATACTTAAGCAGGCACATTCAGGTATGCAACTGACACTGCACTTTGTGATGAATATAGCCCTTAATTACAGAGCCCTAAATGTACTGAACAGCTTTATATGCCCTATTCTAGTAACTTCTAGTGTCTGAAACTAAAAGTCATGGACAGATTTGTGTGTTCCTCACATCCACTGAAGATTGTTCTAACATCCCAAGCACATTACATGGTTTGCTCTGCCTAATGCACACGTATTACGTCCCACGGGACTTAATTAGGATACGTTGGAGTTTTCCCCTCAAACTACTCTATTGTTTTTAAGAAAAGTCAATTTACTTTTTTTACTTTGTAAAATAAATATTCTCAGGTTCTCCCCCATTATTGCCAAAAATATAAGACGCACACAGTTCTGGGATGGATGCAGACAGCGTTTCCAGGCACTTCTTTGCAACCTTTATATTTTTCTTTTTCTTTTTTTTTTTTTTCTTTTCTCTTTTTTTCTTTCCTTACCCCTGCTCTTTTTCTTTTGTTTTTTGTTGGTTTGGGGTTTTTTTGTTGTTTTTTTTTTTTTCATTTGTTTGTTTTTTAAAGAAGACAACAACTTGTTGAACTCTATAAATAAAGTGGAGATTGTCCTGTGGAAAGGGAGAAGGGCCTGCACCCCTTGCTGGCAGGTGACTGCAGTTCCTCCCACCTCATCCATTCCCTATTTGCATACAAATTGGTCCACGATCTCTGTGCACAGCTTGCATTTCACGTAGCAGCACCAGTGGAACTTGCAGTGGCAGCGCTCTCGCTGCACTGTCTTGAACTGGTCATACCCCCGGCCACAGCACATGAGTTCACAGCCATCCATGCCCTCCGAGGTCTTATTGCAAAGGCGGCCCTGGGTGCCCAGGGACCCAGTGCTCTCGTTGCGCACACAGTAGTCAGGACTGGGATCGATGTACACCAGGTCATGGATGGTTGGTGCGTTGAAGCGGCTGTTCACTTGCACCAGCTTGCCCCGACTGTTGAGTTTCATGGCAGCAGCACTATCATATTTCTCCTTCAGGGCATCGCCTACCTTGCGGAAATCAGCAAGCTGCAGCCAACAAGTCTTCAGGCTACAGGAACCAGAGACACCATGGCACTTACAGGCCACATCGGCCAGGTTGTACACAGTCTAGAGAAGCCAGGGAGAGAAAGCAAAAACGATGATGAGAGATTAGTGTGGCTGAGAAAGTCTTCATTCACCTCATTCCCTGCTCTCTGTAACACTCACACTCATCCTTCTACAACATTCACCTTAGCATCCTCTTCCTTTCCACAATATGCTGGGAAGGAGAAGCAAGAACACCAACAGACATGCACCCCAGCACCCCACTAGTCAGAGTAGGAAGAGATGGGAGGAAGTACTCCCACAAGCCTCCTTCCACCACAGAGATCACCACAAGCAGCACACACAATCTGGGCAGCAGCGTCAGGCTGCAGTCAAATTTTAGGAATTTGCTCTCATGCCAGCAAAGGATTTTGCAGTTTCATTGAGAAATGTAAAACATCCCTTTATGTTCTATCTGAGTTACTCTCTCTATTGATCTCTGCTTGAGGTTGCAATCAGAGAAAGAGTTAAGACTCCTCTTGCTCCTGGCTCAGCTGCAGTTGAGTGTCTACTCTTGGCTCAACATCCTCTGACTATCCCAAATACTATTCTGCAGAAGAGACTTCATCCAAAAAGAAACCCCCAAACACCTAGGGGTGGGAGAACTACATAGCAATATCCTCTTTACAAAGCTTTGGCAGGGAAATATCAGTCATTGCCCTGTACAAATAGAAATAAGAGTCAGTGTTGACACTGCCCCAAAAATCCTGGGGTCTGACACATCAGATGATACTATAGACAACTTCCACCCAGCAGTTACAGAGAGTCTTAACACTGCCAAGTGGTACTGCAAAGATGAGGCTGGGGAAGGAAAAAACTGCTCAAGTCTCTGTAAGCAACTGTGAGAATGTAAATTTTTCTTCCTGCTAATAGTAAATTGGCCTGCCCATTGCTTTCAGACACCCTTCTCTCACATTTAAATACTATTAATTTTCAATTATCTTTCATCCTTCTTCACCTTAGAACACAAGTGTAAAGTCTCCAGCCGACTATTTCTGGCACTTCAAACTTTAGGAAAATAATTATTTTGGCTCTTCTTATTCAGACTATTAAAAAAAAGAGAAGTTTACACCCATTCATTTAAAGCATTTTTGAGATGAAAGAAACCATAAAGGCATTTTTAACCACAGAAGACCATGTTTTCTAATAAGATGGAGGAACTTTTCACATCATCTTAAAGCAGAGAGAAAAAAAAAACCCAACAAAACAACAATCCTGTGGCACAATTGCAGCCTGGGAAGCCCAGTGCATCCCTTTTCCCTCAGATGTATACTGTCCTGGTTGGAAATACAAGCTAACAAAACTCTGTGACACAGAGAATCCACAGCGAGCAGGGCACTTTTAAAGGGATGATACAGAGGGAAACACAACACACTTTGGTCTCAGTTCTCCCCGTGCAGAAGGCAATAGCACTGTCAGGCAGCCTGAAGCGACACAAATTCAGACTCTCCACCCAGTTACACCCTCTATTTGCCATTTTCTTGCTTTGTGCGCCAAACAGGAGACAAGCCTTGGTGTCCAGTCACCGACTGCTGCTGCTCCGTGCCTCCACTGAGGCATGGCTTCCCCAAAAGGAAGAACGTGGACAAGGGCAGAGGGAAGTGTTGTTTTGCAGCCACTTACTCTTCTCCCGGCCTCGTTGTTGTGCAGGTTCATCATGATGCGGGCGCTCTCGTAGGAGCCTCGCTGGTAAACTCTCTCACGCTCCCGGGCATCAACGAACTCCTTGGCGAAGCGGTATCCATATTCGATGTTATCCCCGCAGCCGCCCCAAAGCCAGTCCCGGGGCAAGTCTTTGGGCCGTGCAGCTCGGCTGCAGCCACAAGAGGAGAGCTCACCCTCCCGGCAGGCACGGCTCATGGCGTTGACCACCCCAGCTGCGCTTACCGCATAGGTGAACGCCGTCTCTCGGCTCCCTGCGCAGAAACAGAAGTGATGTTAGGGGAGTGCCCACACACACCTCTCTCTGCCTGCGGGTTGAGACAGGAGGGCAAAGGCTCTCCAGAAGCCACCAAAATTCAGTCGCCTACTAAAGGTAGAAGTAACCCTGAACCATGCTCCTCAAAATGTCTTCACTGTGAAGTAACTGGGCAAACTGATCCATTAGAGCACACAAACTTCCTGTGGAGAGCTGGAGTCACTTCTCATTCCTGTTAGTGAAAGCTTGCGTGAGGGAGTGGGGAGGAGGTGAAGTGGGGCCAAAGCAACTGTGCCTGCTTGAGGGGCACAAAGGGAAAGAGACTCCCTGCCTTTTGGAAAAGAGAGATGTTAAATACAACTTTTAAAAGACTGGTTCTTAAATTACTACTTCTCAAACATGACTTATGCACTTCACCCACTTGTTCCAATTCCTTTAAAGTTATAGTGCTTTACAAAGCCTCCTAGTATCAAAAGATATGTGCAACAGAATAATACACAGCTTTTCATCCCACACAAGCCAGGCACTTCTGTAGGAGGGTATTTAAAACTAACAACACCCTGCGCTGTTTAGTATCCACTGCTCCAGCTCATGTGAATATGGCAAATGAGTCCATGGACAACCATCTTTACAAATTACAGGGAAGAAAAACCCTAGGCGCAAAGTAGCCTTAAGGGTTTTCTCCTAAGTCTCCTTAAATGGAAATTGAAAACTTTGCATTTCAAGCTTTCAGAAGAAAAAGTTACAGTACCCACAATGCAAGATATGGCCATGTACCATCCTCATGGAAGTATCTAATCCTACCTTTATTTAGAGAGCCTGACTTCCCCTATCATTTTTCCAAGGATGCCACAAGTTCTGACTACAACGAGAATAACTTTCAAACAAACAAACAAAAAACCAGCATAAAACTTGCACCAGGGAGCCCACACAAAGCTTGTTTTTCATCCTAAGAGAGTCCCACTGGGTCTTTTCTAAGATTTTCAGAATGACTGAGAATAGACTAATTTTTTTTTTCTAGGTTTTATTCCTCATCTTTAGTCCAGTCAGCAGATGAAGCTAGTTTTTGATCTTGGTTTTACAAGACTTTTCATAGGAAACAGCATGGGCTTTTGCAAAATGATTGCTTTAAGAGGTTGTGTTTTGGACATATGTATGTAGGCAGCAGCACTCTGAGGCATAAACTCTTTGTTTGAGAGCTACCATAATAGGTCAAATCTAACAGAAGCTTTCAAGCACTTCTGGAACATAAATAATTTGCAGTCTGGCCCATATTTAACATCAAGATGACACCATGCTTCAGAGCAGCTTTGTTAATACAACACCTGTCATCCACTGGATTAACTTTAGTAATAGATGCTGGTTCTAAATGGGAAAAATCAGAAGTCTTATGTTGGGAATGATCATATTTAAAGAAGATGAGAAGCACTTTGCTCCTTTGCTTAGAATGGTCTATTCACACAGACACCTGTCTATGAAAGTACTTACATGAATTATGGGTATAAAGGGTTACAGGAGTAGCTTTTTCAGTTAAAAAAAGATTTTGCTTTATGCAGTGACTTAGGCCTTGCATTTAGTGCAAACTAGAGCATGGGGAATCTCATACGGATTTTAATGCTCCCATTTGTTCTGTAACACATATTTTTGGATTAATTCCTTAAGAAAAAATTCCACTAGATTGAGAGGAAAGAAACGTGGTCTGCTTCGGACCACAGGACTCGCCTCTTCCGTTCCATTTTATTCTTTTTCATGTTTAGTTAGCTCATGCTTTTACGTGGCTAACTACAGCGTTTATTGCAGGATTTAAACTCATAAAGCTGACCTTTTTTTTTTTTTTTTAAACTAGTTTTTGTTATTATCCTAAAGCATATTTTAAAGAACTTACTCTTGGTAGGAAGGAGGAAAGGCTGGAGTACAGAAAGGAGAGATGTCACTCAAGTTCCCTCCTTAAACGTTTAGGCAAATTAGAGAATAACATCAGCTGCTGAAGTACATTTCAAGCCCTGCAGGTTGCAAGCCAGCACTGCCTCATATCATCAACTCCAGGAATACTTTAAGAGTGATGGTTCCACATGGATGGGTTACTTTGAAATTATTATTTAAGTCTTTAGGCACAACTGTGATTTCCCTCACTGTCAAACATACCTATCTTTTCCCACAGTCCAGCATTTCTCTCTATTGTAGCCATGGCAAGGAAACACACATTCCAAACATGTTCTGAGTCTCCCCTCTCCCATATATATAAAACACAGAAATGGAACTGTTCAATATACACACACTGTAGGAAGCCACCCACAGAGCAAGAAGCTGAGCTTTACACTTGATACGAGGAAGTCTGCAAGAACAGAATTTTTTTTTTTTTTTGTATACCTGAATATAAGATACAAAATGTTCTTTGTCTTGTATTTTAAAAGCATTCAATCTTAGGCAGCAGGCATGAACAAACTGGACCCCAAAGACACCAAGCTGTTAAGAGAGGATCCAGCCATTTTATTTTAAGTTAGCACTTCTTAGCTGTGCGTAAAGTCCAAGTACAGCCAGCCCAGGCCAACCACAAAGCCAGGGAATGGCGCAAGGCAATGAAGGCAGTGAGGACCACAGCCTGACCTGGGAACCAGCAGCAAAGGAGAGCAGCAGAGAATAAAAGCCCTAGAAATTCTGAAGTTCAATAAGCCACGGAGCAAGTTTCCAAACCCAATGCTAGGTTTATTTGAACAGCTTTAGCTAACTTTGCAGGATAAATCCTGGAAGAGACTGTCCATTTATACAGTGGGGTAATTATTGTGCTGTCCGTCAGTGCTTTGCTGAGGCACTCTCCCGTGCACAGTCAGTGACAGCATGTCCTCGGCTCACAGGACAAAATCCTTCCAAACTTCATGCATTCAGATCCTGACTACTATCTTCCCCCATCTCTGAAAGTAAGGAGGACCTGACAATCCGAAAAAAGACAGAGCACAGTGGGCTGCAGTGAAATTAAATCAGGCTCTAAAAGTACTCACTTTTCCTTGCACTCAGAGGAACAGCAACTGGTCATTACCAAAGGTCAGCATGAAATAATACAACTGTTACCCACAACACCTTTCTTGTTCTCAGTGAATACACTCTTTAGGCTCCTTAACGCCTGAATATGGCTATTAACCTTGCTTCCATCTGCAATTAGAGTAAGTGGCTTAATTACATGATGAATTGCTGTGCAGACATCAGCTAATACAGTCATATTCAGCAGAAGGGTGCGGCAAAGTTATTTAGCTTGAAAGAAACCACCTTTAAATAGATCTGTCGCACTTGTTGGGGACGGCAGAAACATCTACTCTGACAGGCATCACAAATCATGGGCCCAATCCTGCACATTTCTTCACACCTTGAGCTAATTTTCATTTGCTTGGATAATAAGTAAGAGATGAGATATGAGAGCCTAAACTTTAAACAGATTATCTCCCTGATGTTTGTTAGATTATTAAAATAGAAAGGTATACAGAGAAAGTTTTCTTTCATGTTTTATATGCTTTTAGATTTTTGCTCAGGTAGGGTAAGAAAAGCAAACTGTATGGAGGAGGTGTTAATCCTATGCTTGCAAAAAGCCTAGGTAAGGTTGTTTATCTAAAATCAGCTGTTCCAGTTAAGTAATTTTATGCAATAGATTTTTTTTATTTGTCTTGACAATCCCCAAATAACAACTTTTTACAAAAATTGACACCAAATGTGGATCAATGTACTACTTCAACCTTAACTGCAGTTAGCCCATTTACAGATAAACCTAAACCGAGTCTCATTTTTAAATTTGATTTTTTTTAAAGCAGGACAGAAAAATACTGCCATAAAACCTTTACACCTCCAACTAAAAAAAACACTGCTGAGTTTGTCAGTGTACTGATCACACATAAAAGATGACAACTGTCTTCCAGAAAAACAGGCGTTTTTCAGTTGCTTACACAGAATCAGCTATCTGATTTGGGAAAGTCAAGCTGTAGGTTTCACCGTGGACCAAATTCAACAGTACTGTTTAAAATTGGGCCAAGGACTTTAAAATACAATAAGGTCCTTAAAAAACAGGAAAGGCAGGCAGTACATGAGCACTGGAGAAGCACATTTCAAAGAGGATCTGATAGGGAAAGGGTTGGGTGCCCACCAACTGTGATAAGATGTTAAACAGAAAGCCCTCTCTCTTACCAGCAGTGTGACTACATGACATTCAAGTTTCAGGGACAATCGCATATTCTGCCTCAACAGAACTGATTTCATATAAATTAACCTCATACATTATTTTTAACATAAACCTACCAACCTACCTTTCTCAACAAAGATAAACCAGTTATTGTGTTTAGAAATAAGATAGAAGGGATTGCTTACAAACATTAATAAAGCGGTAATTTTCAGTTAACCCCCAGATCAAGAGCATTTATTATGCAGCTGCTACCTTTGGAACTAGACATGGACATCTTTAATTTTACAAGGCACTGCTGGTTTTAATTCTCTTAGGTTGCCTTTGTTTTGTTTCAGGTTTTCTAAAAGGAGATTTCAGGGCTGTATTTTCTTTTCCCTATTCCCATATGCAAACATAGATTCCTTCTTTGTTTTCCAACACACATGGCTGGACAGTGGTGGGAAATCACCTCCAGCTAAAAATAATTCAACTCCTTTGCCAACTTTTAAAAACACTTGATTGTATACATTACTCAGTAAGAACCTGGCAAGAGTTTCAAATGCAGAAGAGTATGTGCCATACATATCCTTAGACAAGACTTTAATCATAAAGATGTTGCTTCCTACCTATCTGCATGACTCTGCCAAAAACAGAGTTGTTGTCCACAGTGCTGCAATTCCATCTTCTGTGTCTGAACTGATACTGGCACTCCTTAATGCCCGTCTTTGCACCCTCTCCAATGAACTGCATATGGTCCTGATACAATTGGCAGAGTTTCTTCTGTCCTTGGGAAAGCCCTGCTAGCTGGCTACATAGTGGCTGGGCTCCTATTATATATACCTCTGACATCTGAACAGGGTTCATAGGGTTCATAGGGTTCATCCCTAAAGACCTGCATAAAGAAAGATTTGGATTAATAAAGAGAAGGTTAAAAAAAAAAAAAAAAAATCTACAAATCCCAAACAGAACTGTATCTCATACAGTGTACAACTCCTGGCTTTGCTAACAGCTGAGAAAAAAAATATCACTTAAATATGAAACTTCTGTTTTCAAGACAGCACAGAACGTAAGTTATTAGTTCCCATCCATGTGGCTATCAACACACACTGGGGACTGAAGTAAGAGGCAGACCTGGAAGACTTGCATCTGGGCAGTCCTTTATTAACTTAAATGGACGTAGTTAAAATAACAGAAGCTCCAAACTGCAAGGCCAGAAAAACAAAGCAAGCAAAAACAACATAAAGCCCCCAAACCCCAATTTATTTTAACTCACATTTTAGAGTTATGTCTGGATTTTTCAGTCTGCTCTACCATAAACAAATAGGGAAACGTAACAAGTCAGAAGTTAGAAACTTGCTACAGAGACTACTTCTAGCTTCTTCCAAAGGGCAGACAAAAACTGTAAACTGTAAGCAACATTAACTTTGTATTCTTAAAGTACTCTTCAAATCATATTTCAATTGAAAAGTGGCCATTAGTCCAAAAAGGATCACTTGAAACAGCAGAGAAACACCTATTTCAGGAACTCCCAACATCATGCATTGTAAGAAACAGATACTTTCCCAAAGCAGAACTTTAAATGTAGTTCTTCGTAACAAAATCTATTTATAAACATTTAAGTTACAGAGAATTTCAAAGCAGAACTTTAATAAAAGTTTTTACTTATAAATCAGCAGTCTCTGTCATCTATGCAAAGTTTCTCGTCTAAGGGAGATGAAATGACTCTTTTAAAAGAAAGGCAATTCTAGTAATTTAAGGATGATCAAATCCATACAGAATCTACTTCCCAGCATTCTAAAACCTGAATTTTACAACACGAGGTGTTGCACATTTACGCTTATTCAAAAGACTCTTTAATTTTACTACACAATGTATAACAACTGAAACATTACTCCTCTGCCGTCTCGTTCATATAGCACTCCCTCAGAAACAAAGTACATAAGAAATAAATAGGCATTTGATCAAGCAAGCCTTGATACCCCCTTTAAAAATCAAGTCGATGCAAGATGCTTACCACCAAGAGCTGGCTTCTATTACAACCTGGGTAAAAGAGGAGAAAATGGCCAGAGCCACTACGAGGTACTGAGAAGCCATTGTACTGCCAACTGTCCCCAAAGCACCTCCGTGGATTAATACTCCGGTGGATTTCTAGAGAGGGGAGAAAAAGGATCAGATTGTTTATTGCTTCTCAGACCATTTTCGAGCATTCAAGTTTAAACAACGGAAGTATCCGGGCCCCTTTTAACTTGACTGACTCGTCTGCCCTTCTCTTCGCAGAGACTTCGGTGCCAGACGCAAGCACGTCGCGGCTCCCGCTGCACCGGGCAGAACCCGGTGCTTTTTTAAAAAAATGGTGCCTCNAGGGCGGCCACAGCACCCACCCGCACCCGTCTGTCCTTCTGCCTCGGCCCCGCCGCTTCCCGCACCCCGCGGAACGGGACCAGATCTCCTCTCCGGACACGAGGGACCCCATCCATCCCCGCACCCGGCTCGGCCATCCCCGCTTCCCAGGCGACCCGCAGGCTCCAGCCGGGCATTACCCCATCGCTCCCCGCTCCGAAGCCAGCATCGCGACACGAAAGGCTCCCGGATGGCAAAAGCCGGCTTCAGATTTGCAAAGCGAGCCCGAGCGGGAAGCGGGGAGGCCGGTGCCACGGGGGGGTCGGTGCCGCGGATGCAGCCGGCCCTCGCCCTTCGCCGCCGGCTGCGGAAGGCGCTTCCCGCAGCCGCCTAAACCATCTCGCCGAAACCTCCGTGCCCGGTCCCCGCGATGGCTGAGGCAGCCCCGAGCTCCGCGCTGACAGCCCCCGGGCCCCCCGGGGGTCGGCGTCGGCCCAGCGAGGTACAAGGAGGGACAGAGAGCGGCTCCGCGTCCTGACCCGGTCCCTGAAACAACCAGCCTGCCGTCCTGGAAGTCAAATGCTTTCCCGGACAGGTCCCGCGATCATCGTCTGCGTCCTTACACGGGACTCTTTTAACTCGCTCACCAGTGCCATTCGCGGGGTGTTATTTCCCCTCCCATCGGAGGGGAGGTTAAAAAAAAAAAAAAAAAAAAA
>WBNM01026954.1:680107-769230 GCA_013399055.1 Ramphastos sulfuratus
AAAAAAAAAAAAAAAAAAAGAGAGAGCGAGAGAAAGAAAAAGAAAAAAAATAAAAAGTTTGGAGAGCCAACGGCAGCTGAAAAACTTTCTCGGCAGCGCATGCGCCCACAGCCGACCTATTACAGCCTGGGCTGGATTTTAAAGCCGTACGCAGCGAGGGGGGACCCCAGTGCAGGCTCGGGGCGGGCATAGGGCAACCGAGCTGCTTGGTCTCACGGCGTCCCTGGGCGCGCTTCTGACCTCCTCCCCTGACCCGGCTGAGCCCCACATCCGTGGTGCGACCCGAGACCCTGAGAACACAAACTGCTTCCGCAGAGCGCTGCCACACACCCCACCCCCTCCCGCCTAGCCCAGCCGGTGGGGTGCTTGTGAGGGTGTCTATCCTGCGCTGCGCCACTCGCACGGCCGGTGGTTGTGCTGGGACGGGGGTCACACGCACACAATAGTCGGCCGCGGAGGCTCCCATCGCGTACATGTGCGTGCAATGTGCAATGCACATGGCCGAACCGGAGGGGGCTGCGCCAAGCATTCCTGACGGGTGCCTCATTTGACAAGTCTTGTTCATCGCATGCTCCGAGACACGAGAGGCGGCGGCGAGTGCCAAGCGCAGGGGGGACTGAGCGGGCTGGTAGTTCCTCTATCCTCAGCGTCTCCTTTTCCCGCAGTAAATTTGGCAAGTCGTTGAGAAAACTGTTGGGGTTAGATCATCTAAGACCCAATGAGAACTACAGGCGAGGAGGGCTTCACAGACCCTTTGTGCTTCAAAGTGCTTTTCCTGTTCTGCAGTCATCAGCCAAAAGTTTTTTATTACACCTCTCACATGCACCTAAAGGCAGGAAATGGGAGCGTTCCCCCAGCTATGCTATAACTTTGCGTTATTTCTCTTGTATTCGCCTGCGATTGCGGGTCTATGGGGGGACGTGGGGGAGGGGACACATTATCAAAGCAGCCCTCAGGGGAAATCCAAACAGTTCTGCTATCAATAAATGCATTCACTCCTTCAAAGCCATTCCAGTGCAAATAAAATCCCTTCAGGAGCCCAACGGAGGAAAGGGCACATCCCGGACGGCCCCTGCCCGCTGCCGCGGAACACTCGCCTACGGGGCCAGGATCTCGCCCGCCCCGCCGGGGCTCTGCCGGCCAGGTAAGTGCAGCCCTCCTCCAGCACCAGCGGCAGCCGCACACGCCAAACAGGCAAGGTCCTCTCCTCCAGATCCCTTCGCCACGATCCCCACTCTTCTCAGTGTCTTCCCCACCCCGGGTCGTCCCTCTGTCACAGCTTTACCCCGACCACCCTCCCCGGGAGAGAGACGGTCCGGGGAGGCCGCCTCTGCGAAAGGGATGCCCGGCTCCGAGAGCCGCGGGTACGCAGGCAGGAAGCGGGCGCGCAGCAAGGGGGTCCCAGCCTGATGCAGCGGTGGAGCAGCGGCGCGGGGGGCTGGGGGTGTCAGGCATCACCCTGCGCGCCCCTCTGGCACCTGCCCGCCCGGGCGTGGCATGAGGCCGCGGCATTGCTCCCGGCGGATTTAGTCCCTAATATCCGAGGAGCCTTTCCATGAGGCATCCTCATAGCCTAGGCTGTAGTTCGTTCCTCGGGACGACTGGTGAGGAATTTGTAAATTAGGTGTAGTACCAGGTACGGGATGTGGGGTTTAAGGAATAAAGGGGTTGTTCGTTCCTTTTAGGAAGACCAACCTTAGTTTTATGCCTAGTAAATAATATTTTATTGCCTTTGGTTTACTGTGGCATTTCAATTATCCCCTTTAGGAGTCTGCAAACTGCATGGGTTAAAGGTCATTTCTCAAATCACTAGAATTAGTAAGGAATCGCAGAAAACTGTAAAAAGAGGAGGAGCTGCATAGTAAAACAAGAAAGATCTCCTGAAATAAACTAATAAAGAGCCTCGAGCTGTTTACCTCTCGCATTTGTATTTCCAAATGGTGTTTATCATCATGTAATTGCATAATGTCATCGGGCCTGGGAAAACGCCTAGCCTGGGACAGTCAGTGCAGGCAGGCAGGGCTGTCAGCTTGGCAATAGGTGAAGCCAACACCAGATAGGTTTTGTTGCCGGGATTCCTAGTTGTTGCTTTTGAAAAGAAAACTGAACAGGGAATTTATAAATCATGGGCAAATTTTCAAGCTATGGCGCATAGAAGTGGAAATAAAGGGCAGAAATCCAAACATCCTGCAAGGCTTTAAGAATTTTAATTTCTCCCCACTATTTAAAACAGCTGGGTGAAGCTAGAGGGGGCAGGAGAGGGAAGTATTGACAATGTTACAGGCATGTGTGCTGCCCAGGCTTTTGTTTTCCAGGTTTGCTGTTCATGCAGCTCTTAAGTTCACCGGACAGCTGATCCGGTTGCTTACTGCCAACGTCAAAGTGGTTTCTGGAGGAAAAAAAAATTGCTTTAAGTAATGTGATAGGAAATGGAAAGATACTGTTCCATGTCCAGAGAGCAGTATTGGAGGATTTTAGAGATTTGCTATAGCTTTGCAATTCTCTATAAGACAGAAATAGGTTATTTCTGGAGTTTTAGATGTGTTTCTGCCAGTTTTTGGCATTTTTTGGCATTTTAGCAAAGGAGTGGTCATATCGAAATAGTGCATACCTTTGTTGATTTTAACATGCAGTACTGGGTGATTTATATCTTTACACCTCACCAATGGCAAATATGCAGTCAGAGAGCATTTAGCATAGCTTTCTGTCATGAAGAACCCACTTGGGAAGCAGAACTTTTGATAGAAGGCATTGTCCTGTATGTCCTTTCAGTTAATGGCATTTGAATATATATTATTGGACTTATTACACACATTGGCCTGAACTGTTGCAAGACCATCTTCCATCTGCAGCTTCTTTGGTATTGCTATGCATAATATATCTGCATATACATTATTCCTTTAGGTGAGTGCCATATTACAACCATAATGACCAACCTGATCTAGTTAAAGATGTCCCTGCTTTACTGCAGGAGGTTAGACTAGATGAGCTTTTAGAAGGGACCTTCACTTAATGCATTCTATGATTCTGTGATTTGACAAGTATGCCATGTTATTTTGAGCCTGTAACCTGCATTTTGCCCACCAGTACATCTACTCCAGGGACAATTTTTTATTTTTAGGTCCAAGGGACTTAGGTGCAACTGCTTTGAAATCATATATGTACTTTCCTACAGCTGTTTTCTTTCCTAAAACATGCTGCTTCTTTCTTCTGCAGACCACCCTGTCATCCAAAAGATGGCTAAACTACAAAAGAAATGCCAGAGATAATGATTTTATGTCAAATGTTGCAATAATTATTATTTTCCTACATTCTTAGTCACTAGAGGCAAGAAACAGCACGGGAAACTCTCTCTTTAAATAATTGTTTTGTACTTCCGTCATGCCCAATTGCTGAAGAAAGTTTGACAATTTAAAAGAATATGGATGTCCATTCTTCCCTCCCCATCCTCCCCCCAACCCCAAATTCCTGTTTTTGAAAGAAGCCAGGGTGTTTTGGAGCAGGAATAACCATTAGAGAGGATGAAACAGAGTCTAGATGCGCATTCATCTTTACCAGGTGAAGAAGTATTTTAAATGCAGCGAGATGCAAATAAGAGGCAGCAGGCAACAGAGGAAAGTTTGCAAGGTAACAAAATGTCACAGTTTCTGGGAAATACACTAATGTACAAACCTGCAAAGTCTGTAGAAAAAAAAAAAAATCTTGTTGAAATGATGATAGCTATACACATTTCTTATTACTAGGACTGAACAGCACAACAAATAGCCCCCTCCAAACTCTCAGCATTTATCTGCACTATCAACTGAAGAAAAACTCATTTTTCACCCTTAATGTGCAAAACACAAATGAGTTCTTTTCATTCCCTGCTAGTGAAGTCTGCTAAACCTTGCTGTCATTGCAGAAGTCACAGCCCAGGTACAGCATATGTGTGTGCTGGGTCATGGAGGAAAATTAAAATGTAAGAAAATTCTTTACAAAAATGAGAACTCTAAAAGCTGTTGAACATCTGCCACATCTACTGGAGCATGAGGCGTAACTGCTACAAGCTCAGCAAGGTAGAAGATGGTCAGAAAATGTCCTCTCACAAGAGCAGCAGAGGCTACATTTTGGTGCATCACAGTGGTGATTGTTTTCCTGTTCTGGGAGACTAATGCCACAGACAGCTGCTTGTGCCCAACCCCAGCTCTGGCACACTGAACCCAGTGAGTGCAGGAGCTGATGCTAATTACAGTGTCTGAAGGAGGTGTTCAAGGAGGACAGAACTCCTCCACATCTGACAGGACATGGGAAAAATCTGCCTAGACCTCTTTCTGTAGTAATCAAGATTGTGAAAGGGGAGCTTCTGACATTTTTAGGTCTGAAGTATCAAGGTTTTTGAAGGTAATTAGCAATGGGATAACTTTATGCCCCGAGAAGCGTTTGCTGTTTTCTCCTCTCCTGCCTCTCTGGGGCAGGCATCCCTCTCCTTGCACTTTGTGCCATTGCCTATGAGCTGTGGGTCTTTATCTCGGTGATACCTCTCCCACTGGCATCTCAGCCATCCCCCTGCTGCCACCATATGTCATTGGAATGTTTCAAGTAGTGAGTCTGGTTTACTTAAAGAATAGTGCTTTTAGAGGAATAATACTTCGCTTTGTTTCCATTAGAACCTTAAAAAAACGTTTATGGGAGGAAAAATAAACAATCCCACCACCACTCCTTAACAACAGAGTACTTTCCCTCGCCTAATGCTACCAGTTCCTTCTTTCACTGAGGCCAAAGGCACCTCCCGTAAACTCTGGAGGGCTCTTACATGTTTCTTCTGAGTGGCCTGAACATAACTCTCCCCAGTACACACACACAAAGGCACACAGAGGGTTCATTCTCCAGAGATGACCAGACAGGGAGCTTTGTCACACTGACTACAGAGCACCATAGTCTCCTGATTCTTCCTCAGAAAGCTACAGAATAGTTGAGGCATGGAAGACCACAGCTACAGAGAGGGTCTTGCCCAGGAGACAGCAGGAGAAGGACAGGGCTTTTCTACAGCCCACCTCTATCACTCATGTAACAGCTGCATTCCCACATACAGGTCTTTGCCTTGTGACTGTGCTTCAGGTTCCCAACTGCAGCAGCACAGAGAAGGCAGAAGCAGTCCAGCACCTGTTATGGAGGTGAGGGATCTCATTGGGGACACCTCTGCTCTTTAAACAGACCTCCCTACAAACGGACTGCCTTTGTACTCTCTTTACACTGCTAACACACCCCAGGCAGACTCAGGCTGGGGCTGGATGGTACATCATGCTTGTGTCACCATCCTCCTTGGACCATGTCCTACCTTAGAAAACTTTTTCATCTCATTTTCTGCCTGGTGTATTTTCATGGTGTTGGTGTGATTGCTGTGCCATACTCATGGCAGGTAACAGGTAACTGGGACTCTTCCTCCCCCTGGCAGAGGAATTGGAACTAGAGGGTCTTTAAGGTCCCGTGCAACACAAACCATTCTATTATTCTATGACAGTTTGATGGCAAACCAGGCAGGGAGGGGAAGAGACAAAAGGTACCACAGACTTCCCATGAGCGTGGACCCATCTGACATGCACTCCTGACATGGTCTCAACTGTATGTTGTTGCCTGGGGCTGTGTTTTCTCCTGAATAGCACTACTTACCTTCAAGAAGATTAGAAGATTAGGCTCAAGTTTATGGTTGTAGCAACATTAGACCCTCAAAATCTGCATAGCTCAAGGAGGAATGTAGGTGGATGCTGTCTGAAGCTCTCACCCAAAATATCACAAAGCATTTCTTTAAAATATGTACACACACATCATCAGTAAAGTGTGTTTAAGAGTGAGGGGGAACCTTGGTTAGCCCTTATATGACACTTATCTTAGAGACTACTTAGCTAATTCATTTCCTTAGGACTAGAAATGTCATAACAGCTAAGCCAATGTGTATTTGTCCATGACTGCTTAAAGCCAATATAATTCTGAACATAGCTATCAAGCCATGCACCATGAGCATAAATGTAACCCTTTCTTTCAAGCTCCATTATCATCTGAGGTGACCTTGATTCTTACTAGTTTATCTAGAATATGGCATTGTTTGACAACTCATTTTACAAAGATATTTCAGATTTAGACTAATTTTGAACTCTGCAAGCATTTGACTAGGCAAACCTTGTGAATGACTGCCCCAGCTCTGCATTATTTTTCTCAATTCAAATGGTAATTGTGAAAACTTTAGAAAATGAGGCTGACAGTGTGACTGCTTACAGTGAATAACAAGGATACACTGATTTGCACAGCCATGGGACCAGGCTGAGTAGTGTGTATTAAGATTCTATACAGAATAGGTGCCATAGCCCCATGTGTAGACTTGGCAGTTAGGGCAAGTGGTTCCCCTGCCAAAATCACTAAGCCAGACTTGAAAAGTTGGAAACTGATTTATCATGGACCAGCTTCCATTCTTTTCTGCTGTTTAGAGCCTATAGACTGCCACTTTTTGACTTGACAAAAACCATGATCTTCCAAGTATAATCTTGGAAGAAACAAAGACCATTGTGGTGGAAAGGGTATTGCGCTTCCAGGCAGGACCTAGCAATGGAGTGGATGAGAGCTTCTGCAGTGAGGCCTTTGCTGTGCTCCAGCCTACCTGAGTTCTGGTGTCAAAGTCCAGAGCCTGTATATGTGTCACTCCTCTTGTTCTGCTTTTTCATTCCAAGGCAGAGAAAAAAGCGTTTGAGCTGGAGCTGGCACTCCCATGGAGATGGGAAATGATCTCCTGTTCTTTATAATAGCACAGGACACTGTAAAGTTTTTTTCTCAAATAGCTGTATTTTTTCTTCTGAGAGATGATGACAGGTACTCATTACTGTTTGGTGTGGTGCTTTGAACAGCTACGGTAATTTCCCAGCCCTGCCTCAGTGGCATCTGTCCTGGTCACAGCATTTCTTCCACCTGAACAGTCAATAGTAACCTATAGTTCAAAGGAGAGTGGTGACTCCCTGGTATCACTTCTAACAAAGCAGCCAAGCTAAGGAGTAGCCACTTAATTGTTTGATAATAGTCACTGCAGTTTAGTTTATCTCATTGTCTTTATCATGAGTTGCCAATTTAGCAAGTTGGGTTTTTTTTTATTTAATCAGCTGTTTTGCTAATATTTTCATAATTCCTGGACTTTCTTCCAGAATATTTGAGGCTTACAGGGTAGCTAGCTCAGAACAGAGGTGGATGTATTGATCTGATACTGGCTGTAGTGAAATCCACAGGGAAAACAAAATCTCATTCATTTCTGTAAGGTTTTATGAAGAACTTTTATTTAGTTTTCACTATCAGTTATGTGTATTTCTACAGAATGAAGGAAGTATCACAGAGGCTAATACCCTACCTACTTTTCAATCAGAAGTACACTTCTATGCAATTCCCATCAGCCTGTGATTTTTTTTTTTGACAATCTATTATGAAGTTATTTTGATGACTGCGTTATCATAAGTAGGTTATCACAAAGATCTCTATTTCCATCGAATCCAAATAGTATTCACTCACAATCCTAAAACACTGTCTTAGGAAAATACTCCAAATTTTTTCAGTTTTGTCTTTGTACTCCTCTTTATCAAAAAGGTGTTTTAGTTATAAGCCCCAGCTTGACTCTTAAAAAAAAAGTAGTATAGAACATACGTTGTAAAAGTTAATCAAGTAGTTACATGTGTATCACAGCAGGGCTTTTTGCCACTAAGTAGGTAGGGTGATCTCCTTCCAAATGCTGGACTTTATACTTGCCATTTGCACTGGAATGAACATTGACAGTCCTGTCCCTGAGACTAGAATAGTCTTGGGAAAAGCATTCCTTGTCTGAAATACAATTTGAGCAGTATTTTATTATACTGTGACCCTGTGAGTATACAATCAGGAGGGACTCCTGGGGTTTATTTCAGCTGATTATGGAACACAGAGCAGAATACAGGCAGTGACCTCTGTAAATGATCACATATTTGACTTTTGGATAAGAACTCATCTAGTCATAAATGATTTATCTGAAAGATTCTATCTGATCTGAGACTAAGCTTCACTCAGCTGCATTAACAAAGCATGTAACAATTTATAAATTTCACATACTGTAGTACTTTAGAAACTATATTTACATTTTATATTCTTTACATATATCTGGACTAGATTTTGAAAGCTAATTCAAAGTGAAATCAGATTTTTAAAAATATTTGTTAAAAAACCCTTCCTAAAAATCTGGTATTCATTTTAAGATGATATCCTGTACTTAAAAAGAACTGTTAATATTGTCTGTGTAGCATAATTACAAAAACTGTACTAAGATGTGGCACTCACAAAAAAAAAAAAAAGAAAAAAACAAACAAAAAAAAATTAAAAAATTGTCCTTTTCATCTTTGTTCCTGCAATGCAAGTAGGATGTGCATAACATCAAAACTATCTGTTCAATTGCCATTTTGTTTGGAACAAATGAATGTTTTGAATATGCAAATAGGAAGAAATCTAGCAAAATAAAAACATCTGATTTTTAAAATTTGTCCCATTCTCTGACCTTCCTGAAAGTACTAGGCTATCACACATCGAGGCACCATCCCTTTCATATGAATTCAAGTATCTCATTTACTTTATTTTCAGACTGCACTTTAATGTCTGTGTTGTTAAGTAAACTAAATTGTTCTTAGAACTGGCTAGGGTGTCAAGGTCCAAGGAATCAGTTGCAGAAAATACCCCTTCAGTGCAATTTCTCACTAATCACTTTATTTAACAAATATGCATGCATTTGTATTTGGGATTTCAAAGGTGAGAGCGAAAAACTTATCCCTGAGCCAAACTGTCAAATCATCTCTGAAAAAACAACATTTCCAAACAACCTATTTTAATATTTCTTGCTTTGCCTAATTCTCTGGGACACTACTGATGGCAACCTAATATATACCAGGAAAATAATATAAGTTTGGGTTTTTTGTTTTGTTTTTTTTTAATGTATTTCAGTCTCTGTAGTTCAAGTTCCTGATTATATTCAAATCCCACATCAAGCAAAGGAAGGAGAGTGTTTTCATATTGCACAAAATAGGACCCAGAGGTAAGTCCAAGACTGAAGGATATGTTTCATTTCAGACAGTCTTACCTTAGGTGCCTTCCGCCTCATGCAAAGTCCTCTGTGCGCCCCCAAAGAAAGTGGCACTTCTGCGTGAGGAATTTTGAGCTAAAAAACGTGCAGAGCACTGCAGAAAGTAGAAATATCAGTTCTGTATACTCTGATGGCTGCAGTGGAGAAGAGCAAACAGAATAGCAGCAAAGCATAAACACTTCAACGGAAATCATTCCCTGTGATGTTGTGTAGAGAACAGATGTGGACGAGGATTGCTAGGAAAAGGCATCAATGTATGACTATGAGCATTAGCATTACCCCAAAAGCATTTATAGTTGATTTCAAGATATAAGTCCTGCAAAATTATGTTCACATGAATAGCTGCACTCTTCTGTAAGCCATCTGGCCAATTATAGCCCAAAATGCCAAGCACTAATACCCCTTACTCACTTGATAAGAACTGAGAGTAATTCTTTCTGACTTCAGTAGTGTTACTCATGGAAACAGCATGTCTCTCCTGCTCTCTGACTTTAAATTCTTAACCTGTTTCAAAGACAGTAATGAGTGTAATAACATTTATAGTCAGATTAGTAAACAGTTCTCTATATTTTAGCAGAATAACTATATCCAGTGCACTCTGCTTCACATAGAATACTATGAGATATATCAATTAATTTACCTGTGGATTGTAATAACTGATGGTAATCTTGAAGAAAAATTAATACCTGCATAACAATCAGGATTGAAGAAAAGGCTTCCACTGAAATATTCATGTTCTTGTAACCAAGAAAAAAAGTCCTTATCACATGAGCTGGACAGGGCTTTTCCTGTAGTTTTCAGACCTCGGTGTTTTATTGACCAAACTCCTTGCTTTAGACTTGAGCTCATGTTCTCTGAGGAAGTACAAGTGGTAATTATGCAAGTCTTTCCTTCCCTGTCATAGGCAACATTCACAAGGGAGATTTACAACCTTAAGCTTTCAGATACTGGGACTGGTTGTTTAACTTCAGTGAGAGTAACTCTGACATGGTGAATGGCATCAGAATTGGAATAAATCCTCTAGAACCTGTACCACCATGGGAGTTAGTTATTATGAGGGGAGGGAGCTGCCTTTTTTTTTTTTTTTTTTTTTATTCCCCTGTAGCAACCACAACTGAGAGATTGGTCAGAATTTATTTTGTTTTAGAAAAGAGACTGCTTAAGCATAATGCATTTACACCTGAAACAACAGCAAATCTATCTATAGCAGTAGGAAACTAACTTATGGACTGAATGAGAATTATTCAATCATAACAAATTTTATGAGCTAAGTCACCATAATGTAGAGACACTATAATGAAAGACTGTGTTAGGAGTTGGTAGGAGTAGAGTGCTGACCTAGAAACAGACTCAGGACAACTATAAACAAAATACATTGTAAATGAGCGTCAGCAATGAAACCTAAGATGTATTTTCTTATCATAAAGCATTCAAAAAGTCAGGCAGTTTGTCATCTGAATTACACTTAGCTCAAATTCTGATATATAGAGGAAATGGTTTGGCCCCATGCTCCTGTAAATGTACACATTTGCTCCAGAAAGAAGCAAGTTGGGTACAATCAAAAACTTAATTTTAAACAATAGTCTTTCAGTTTGCTTCAGTAAAGTTTGGATTAGTCCCTTAATGCACACCCTTATCATGACTGACAACAATCCTGCTTTCACACATTTGATTAATCTAAGAGTGGAGAAGGTACAGTGGGCAGGAGAGTTATGCATGAGGAAAAGAATGAATTGATATAAGAATCTTTTTTATTAAAACAAAACAAAACAAAATAAAACTGTAAGAGCTCCAGGGCAGATCTGTGTTCTCTTTTGGCCTGTGTTAACCTCTAGCCAAAATCTGTCCATATTTAAAAAAAAAAAAATTACTTCAGCTGTTTTTCTTTATTTTTTGAAGTTTAAAATTAAATATAAAGCCTATAATAAAATGCATGTGAGGAAACAAATCAATAGATTTGAAAACTATATTAAGAATTACCGAAGCAGATAGCTTTTCATTAGCAAGGGTGTTCTCCTCATGAAATTCAGAAAATGCTCTTAATCTCTTGTATGCCTGCTGTTGACATGATGTTCTTTATTTCCATGGTAACCACAGTGGTAAATACAGCAATATTAGACAGTAATCAAGAAAAAAAATTCTTATTGCAAAAGAAGGCAAGTAAGAGCCAAAACAGAGGTGTTTAGATGATAGTGTAATTTGCTATAATAACTGTTTAGTTGCATACTTGGCAAGCCCTGGGTAACTCACTTATGTAATGCATTTGTCCAAATTACATTAAAATTTAAAAAAAAAAAAATTACCATTCTACACTATCATGCATTCTGCATAGGTATTTCCTCTCTATTGATTCTCCACAACAAGAAGGCTTCTTACTGAACTCAGGTTAACTGTGGGTTGATAATTACTTCTCTTGTGCAGCCTCTCAAAATTTGGTTAGGTGATGTGGAGCTACACATCATCAGTCCTCCACTATCTGGAGCTATCTAGCTTCCTTGTGCAGCCTCCCACTCGGCTCTTCACTGTCTGCTCCATCTGGAGGGAGCTGGCTGCTCTTCCCCAGCCCCGGCTCCAGCAGCACAAGGCAGCCTGCAGCTGCCAGAACATCTGCTGTCTGCTGGCCTCACTGGGGTGAGCACCAAGAGCACGGCCTTTTCAAAGTTAGACAGTCGCCTCTCTTAGAAACTGGATGAGTTCAAAGTTCTTGGATTTGTTCTGAGACTACGTGGGAATATATGGCATAGCTATCAGTAAAGCAAAGTCAGGGGACGTTTCAAAGGGATTCCGGCACAGTCCCTGGGACGCAGCGGCACTTCGGCTGCACTACCCCTGCATCTGCGGTGATCTGGTTTTAGATTCACATCATTCTGAACAAAGAGTCATTTTGAAGAGCAAGGAGCAGAGGGAATGTAATGACAAACAAAATCAGCCCTTGGTTCTGCAATGGCATCCATCAAGGGCAGAGTTCTCAACAGGGCTGCTGCTGCATTGGTGCCTCTAGAACGTATACAATCTGTAGCAATGTGTTGTAGACTACTCCTGGTGAAGGCAGAGGTTGGCTCTTGTTTGAAAAGGTGCATTTCAGAATCAGGTGTCTTATCTGAAAAATTGTAGGCATGAAATAATGTCACTCTAATCTCACAGAAAGAAATTCTATAGCAGCCCCACATTAGCTGTCTTTTTCATATATGGGCGATGTGCGTGGCTCCCGCTGACTTCATAACAGGAAATGTATTACATACTTAGGCCTGACTTGGCATTATTTAAAATTATTTTGTACATTAGTTATTAAAAATTTTGTATTTTGGAGAAGCCACATCAACAGGTGAAATGAAGTCATGCAGTTCTTTGCCCCTCTGTTTTGTCCTTTCTGACAGGGCAGGACACAGTGTGCATACTTAGTGAAGCTCCTCCAGGGTTAAATCCTAGACCTGGAGCACAGTGTCGACAACCAGGAGATGCAGTAGGTGTTCTGCAATTGGCATTATCCAGCTTGTGCTGTCATGGAGCTGTTTGGGGCTCTTGAAGTGTATCTGAACTGACACGCTGGCGTGAAATGCAAGCTGACAGATGGCCTCATCCCCCCAATGACCCCCACTGCTTATACTTTTGCTTGCTCAATCCTAGAGCTACTTTGGCTTGTCTGGAGTGAACAAGCAGGCTCTCTTAGGAAGATACCTCAGTCTCAAGAAGAGGTTGACTCTTTTTCAGACTCTCCCCTAGGACTGGAGGAGCTCTTGACTGAACTCAAACTTCAGCTTGAGGTGAGATGTTCCTGTAGGCAGACCTGCTCTCGGGGAAGCTCCTCTCCTGAAGCACCCAGCAGACACTATCACGCTAGTCCTACTCTTTCCCCTAGGCCCTCCTTTCTGAAAACACTCTTACAGAAAATGGGGCTCAAGAGCCTTTTGCAGTTTTCCCAGATCCACTGCTCTTCTCCTCTAGTCCTCAGTCCAGCATGTTGGCACATATTGTCTCCTTCGCTGTGCAGGGAGGCAGGAGCTGCCTGTAAAACAGGAAGTGATTAACACTGAAAATAGATTTTTTTTAAACGAAGTGTGTTTCCAGTGGAGTGGGATGGAGAGTCCCCTAATAAGGACACTGCCTGAGCACAGAACAGGACTATTCTGAAAAATTCTGCAGGTCTAGAAAGAAGATAGAAGCAACTGCTACTGAATTTATAGTATTGCAACTCAAAGCTAAGTAGGCATAAGTAGAATACACAGTAAATGTATATTTAGCTGTAGCTAGAAGTGAAACTTAATATCCTATGTTAGTACATAGTACTCTCTTACCAAGAAAACTAATTTATAGGTAAAGAAACAGAGCTTAAGAGACTGTGTGTTTTTAAATAACCTAAGTAAAATGCATACTTACTTACGTTTTATTCTCCTGCTGTGTGTGCCCTGAGCTGGTCCAGAGAGTTCTATGAGGTAAGAAATTCCTGTTCAACAAAAGTTCCTTTTCTAAAAAAAGAGAACATAATGGAAACGGGGAGCCACTTACCAGGCAGCTGAAAAAGGAGCTGACTGTGCAGAGAATTTCACACCTTATGGCTTTTGGTCAGTAAAGTACATAAACAAAATGTAATTTTCTATCCAATTACACGAGGTCACACAAGAATATTATGTTTTAGAAAGCCACTCAAAAGCATATTGCTTTCTAAGAGCCCAATCCAGAAAATGGTTCCTCACTTTAGTAAAGTTGCTTGTAAGCATTTCTGGGAGTGGGGCCTAGAAGACATTTTCCTTTTTATGCTTTCTTAAACAGTTTATGTGATAGGAACAACAGGAAGATAAATTACTTTGAATGGTAGCAATTAGAGAAATAAGGAGTGTGATAGATTTACCATGTGGAAAACATCTCTCACACATTTTTTTTACAGTCATTAAACCTGCTTTTAATGACACAACACTGATTTCAGAAAGAAACAAAGTTTATTTGATGAATATAAACAAGCTGATCAACACTAAATACTTCCCATACACATGATAACAATGTTGTTATGAACTCTAAATATCTTGGTACTTTACACTTCTACTAGACATTAAGTTACAATGACTGTCTAATACATGCCCACTGGTATTTCTAGGAATTCCTTAGTTTCATATCAATGTCCTTAACCATATATCAATATCCAGAACATGCCACTCACTTGAAAAAATTATTACAAGAAGCACTATCAAATGAGGATCTAAGGTAAATAGGGAATACTGACCCATTGCTGTAGAACATCACATTCAAACGTCACCCTACACACACAAAAAAAACATCGCAGATATAGGTTGTGTCAACACATCTGAGGTCTTTCCATAAACACTGTTTAAAAAGTAAATTGAAACCCACTTTCAAATGAAAGTCAATGTGCAGGTACGTGCATACTGGATACACAAAAGTCATTAAATACAAAATTCATACTGTACATTTAAATGAAAGAAAGAATGTGCAGTACAAGACTGATCTCACGTTAAAATAATTATCTTAAATGTTAACCAAAAGTTGGTTTGCTTCTTTACACATAGAGGGGGAGGGGGGGAAAACCTACCAAACATTGCTCAAATAAAATATTTCCCAACATCACAGTGTTTATTGTAAACCCCGAGATTCTATTATAGTATATGAAAACATTTTCTTCCAACACCATAGAGTATCACATGGAATGGAAAGGGGAAAAATAAAAAGGGGGGAGGGGGAGAAAAAAAGCAATGTTAGAAAAAATTTTCCTCTTTAGGAGCTAACTTGTAGGCCCTGATAAAAGTTTAGATCGATACTATTACCAACATGAGTGGAGCAAAAATGCCCCTAAAATAATATCTGTGACAAAATTGGCACATACATATAAATATCTAACTATACAGCTTTATATCTGTGACCCTATTTTCCCCCTAGTTTATTTCCTACTTCAAGTATTCAGTTGCAGAGTTAAGGTAAAGACCTGATTGTAAGAGACACAGACGACTGTCCCCTACTGTGACAACAAATTTGTCATGAGAAACTAGTTTTGTTGTCTGAGTTTCCAAGTGCAACATTTGTCATATGTGCTAAATATACTCCCAAAAGCTTTGCTGTTTGAAAAACAAAGATCTAAAATGCCATTGGTAGTTAAAGGACAAACTTTTTAAACATGAATGAAATTTGGATTATCTATACTATACTAATTCTATACATTTTACTCTTTACTGAAGACAGTAGCATCCAGCAGGACTCCTGCTCAAATAAATTGCTCTTTGATTGCACCAAGAATTATGGTACAAATAAACAAAATATCTCTAGACAATAATTTTAAAGGGGTTACTATGTATGGCTCATGTAGGATGTTTAGGGTTAATTGCACCACGAGTTCAAAAAATATTTTTTCTAAATTCAGTGCAAGACTTTAGGAGTATTCACTTAAATTTCTCTTTTTTACAGCAGCAAAGAAAAACTAAGGATTAAGGCCACCCATGCTTAAATTTATTGTTTGTCCTTTAAAAAATGCAGATATTCTATTCCCACTCCCATCGGCATGGAAACATTTCTTCCATGGACAAAAAGATGCCTCAATAAAACAGCCAAACATTTGCACATGTTTGCCAGACTGACTGAAAATGTTCATGGAGTCATAAGGATCCTCTCCTTGAGAAGTGGTAAAGATTTGATTATCAGCTATATTCTCTCACTGAATGCAATGACTTCACATTTTTATTTTTCCTTGCATGTGCTTTAAATTTACTTTTACTAGATACACTTTGTTGATGCAAACAGCCTTTAAGTGCTATTTGTTCATTGGTATTTTCTTTAACAGCTAAGATTTGTTGGGATCCATGTTGGAGAAGGTCTTTCAATATAGAAAACAATAACAAACAATTCCTCATTTACAGAAGATCTAGTGCATGTACTGTATTCACAGCAATCTTAACTTTAGGTTTGTCTTTTTTTTTTTTTTCTGTTTTTAAGAGTCCCAGCTTTTATTGTTGAAAACCTGTATGCATTTGGATGGTAAAAGGTTGATACATCTTTGTGTATATGTCCATATATATACATACATATGTATTTTGTATGCCTCAAGCTTTTACCATCCAGGAATAGATACATCTTTTTATATATCTTATATTTATGCTCAAATTAGATGTCCTATGCATTGTCAGAGACACACACCATTATTTTTATAAAGCTAATTTTTGTCATCAGTTATTAGTACCAAAAATTGATTTCATTTCCAACCTGGCCCAGAGCTTAATACCAGTTATACTATCAATGTTTTTTGGGGGTTTGGTTTGTGGTTTTGGTTTGGTTTTTTTCGAGTATTATTATTCTATCAGTAGATACAAGAAAATAGAGGAGGGTAAAGGCTTCATTTATAATTTTTTGGAAAAGCCCACATCTACTTGGGGGTAAGATTAATGCCAACACCCTTATATAGCATTTTACTAATACCTCTTTGATAATCTAGTGCAATAGAAGTGATACTTTAGAATCGACTAGGTAAAATTAGCAAATGCAGATACCACATCTAAGAGAATCTGAATTACTTACTAAAATCAATATCAGTTTACCAAAAATTAAATAATCTGTTTAACTGAACTTTGTTAAACTATAATATTCTGAATAGATGGTTTCTTTGTGAAAACTGCCTAACTTGCAAGACCCATTAAAGACAGAAGTGAAGTTGTTAACAATTTCTGCTTGAGTCTCCATTATTTTCCAAAGTATCTAATTTCATAGTAGGCTACAAGAGAAGAAAAAAAAATGGAGAAAAATGCCAATTAATGCAGCATTTCATTAGCTATCAACTGTAGTGTTCATTTTCTGCATCTGTGATCTTCTCCAGAATGTCATGGTCATGTTTGGAGATCCAATGCAATAGATTATCATCGTCACATTCCACTGCTACAATTTTTTCTTCCTCTTTCGCTAGTTCCTCTGACAACTGTAACAAGGGAACAAAATATTCCAATTAATAACATGATTGAATTATATATACATGAGCACATCCTGTTCTTATGTAATCAAGCTTCTCATAGATATCAGTGGATATATTACTTTTCTAGAGACTAAAGTAAGGATTTAAATTTAATTTGAGCCCACTTGTTATGCCCACAGGGTGGCAATTAGTTTTACATCTGGTTGATATGACAAGATTCCCCCTAACTGATTTCAAATTCTGAAGATGTGAAATTGTATTGTGCTTGTGATTCTATAAAGGGCGAGTCTTCTGATCTTCTCGGTAAGCACAGTAGCTTTGAATGGAAATGCTATTAATAAAACTAAGTATTTTTATTTGGAAATGAAAGGAATCATCCATTTATGTCCACTGAGTTCCGTGGCAAGTGGGAATACATAGTGCCTCCAGCAACTCTCCAGGACTGAAGGTACTGAAAGCAGGTTTTATCATTGCCTTTTAAATACTTTAAGTCCACTTTAATTTTCTAAACAGTGGAGAAAGGTTTTATGGATACAAGAACCTCAGCTTTATAGAAGTTTACATACACAACAATCTGTTAAGCCTTTTTCAGCCATGCAGTCACTAGTCAATGACCAGACTGCTACTCTTCGTGGCTTGGCTGGCATCGCTGATAACTAAGGAATGAGAAGCAACAGGTGTAAGCTTGAGTCAGTCAGTACAAAGAGCCTTCCTGCCTTCCATGGATGAGGCTCCATATCTAAATGGGACTACAGAGTGAAGCCTGAATAATTGCTGTGCTAGCTCTGCTGCAAGCAAATGGCACAGTACTTCTTAACAGAGAACTGTGAATTAGTCTTATTCATATTACCTGTGTATCAGACAAGTGGGAGGAATTAAATGGTAGCTTTATGGGGCAGTTGTTCATTTGTTCACTGACTCTATTTATAGAAAAGTGGAAATACAGTATGTATGGGATTCTCCATTATTGCCTTTGCATTTATGTAACCCTAGAAGTTCCTAAACCATCCAACTTCATGAAAGAGAAATTCTCATAGAATGCTTACACTTTTGAATACAGCTGAAAAATTGTTTGTTTTGTAAATCGAACTAGTTAACAAAAATGCCGCCTTTAATGTGCATAAAGTGAAACATTGGTTACAGCATAAACTCCTACATTGTTTCAAATCCTTTCTTTCAAGTTCATGTTTCTGTGGCAAGTACCTATACTGGTTTATATAATACAAACTCAGGTGAATAGCTCTACTTTTCCAGTGGGAGGTTGGTACAGTTCTCCTGCTTAAAACACTTAGGGGCTAATCCAAAGCCCACTGAAATGTGGAAAGGTTCCCACTGATTTTAACAGGTATTGGATCTGGCCCTTGAATGGAAGAAAAATTACTTCTGCAGAGCTGGAAAGCCAGGGAGTTCCTAAAGTAGATCATGTTACTAGTTCTGGCACATAAAATCTTTGCAAACTTTTTATGAAAACTAAGTCAGAGCATGCGTTACGTTTCATGAACTGTGCATAGCTCCCATTCTTTTGTGCCCCGAGTGCTTCTTAATCATCATTCAAAGAGATACATAGGCATAGGAAGCACACATATAAATTAACGAGGAGAGTACATTCCAGAAACCAGAGCACAAAAACGTCTGTAAGTCTTTTTTTGAGTGGGTTTGCTAAAGCCTAATCACAGCAAACCTACAAGATACTCAGTATTTTACAAGCTGAAGTTCCTCTGCAATTAACACTCGTTTATACCCTTACAATTACAAACCCAGAATAAAGCAGCCAATCTGAGGAACGGCAACAAATCAAAACTACAATCTGTCTCTCTGGCTTGCACCCCAAATATTCCCTGGGATTTTATTACAGAATGAAAGCCCCAAATAAACCCCACACATTTAATCAACCCATCCATTCATTAGGAAACCGTAATATGTATTGGAAGTGTAACAAAAACTTGCTCACCACAAGTAGGAAATGCAAAATATTTCTCAAGTAAGTCAAATAAATATATAAAAGGATATTGCTGTCGAATACCAACTGAGGTTGAGTAAATTAAATTTATATTTGTTTCTTCAATGCTGTACTTGGTCACTGAACCTCTAAAGCAGAAATAAAATTTGGTAACATACGTTGGGCCTGAGATTCAGCAGTGCTGCAGCTGAAATTCATGTCTTACGAGTTTGGCACCTCTGACAGCCCATTAGATACTAGTCAATGAAAACAGCAGAAAGATGTGAAGATATAAAAGTGTAGTAGCCCACAAATATTTGTTCAGATTGTTTTTCCTTTGGATAGAGACACCTGCCTGATTACTGCTTTTTACCTCCAATCCTTTCCTCTCAGCAGTGATTTGCAGAAACAAGCTGGAGGGGGTGGGTAAACACAAAGGGGTTAAAGGGGAAACTGTTTAATAACAGTAGTAAAATGCAGGCTATTTTTGACATCTGGGTTAATGTCCATTATGCTCCATATGCTTTCCAAATGTTTGCAACAAGCACCCAGATACAAAAACAGATACCCATTCATATAGGCTTAAATTGCCCTCTCCTAACCTATTACACATGGTACCTACATAAAAGGCCAACAACTGATATGGTAATTAGTGAGTCAGAAAGAGAGGGAATAGCTCCTTTACTGCAGGGTATTGGTATCTGACCAAATGTTAGTGGAGAAGGATATAATTAATGAAAACTTATTAGGGCTATTTCTGCTCCTTGAGCTATAATATGGCATCTGTATTGTAATATGACATCTTTTAAAAAGCTGTCAGGATGAGTTCCTCGGTTTCATTTTATAGACTCATGATTACTGAGATCAGAGTAGCAACTAACAATGAGAAATTATTTCATTTTCTGGAAACAAGTAACTAGGCTGAAAAGTAGTATTTAAAAAAATAAGGCTATCATAAAGGCTTTCTCGATAAGGCTATCATAAAGTCTTTCTCAAGTGAAAAAGAAAAAAAAAATCAGTTTTTACTTTTGTCTATGCAAAACCATGAAAAGAATGACACAATTAACTAAGACAAAGTCCTGGCATGGTACTGGTCTGAATCCTGTCCCTGCCACTAGCTTATTGTGTGACCTAATGAAAAAGTCATATGCTTTTTCTGTGTCTAACTTGCTTTTTGCTATAGCAGGGATAACATCAGGCTCCTCAGAGGAATTTGCAAGGCTTAGTGTTTGTAATGTACTTTAATAGTTTTGAATGAGTGCTAAGTATTATTACTTTTCAGTCCCTGCATTTGATTAAAATTGAAATAACACAGTAAAAAATAAATTAATATATTAAGTTACAAGTAAAGGGCAAGCATGTGGTTTGTTGAGCTACTTCTAACACTTTTAATATGAACATGTATTACAGACTAGGTGATTCCCAAGGTCTGTAATGACATGTACCATGTGGGCATAGCTTAACAACTGCAGAATCCCCCCAGATGTTTGATTTAGCCAAAAGTCTGTTTGTGGCTTCTGTGTGAGTCCAGAGCTCTTAGCAGTGGGAGTGCTGTGGGCTGCTTTTCCCCTGCCCCTGAAGTGCAATTGCAAACATGATCACAGGCCAGATATTTGCAACTCAGCACAAGAAACAACATTAGGTAGCGCGGATCTGCTGGAGTGCTTCCCACTACACAGTTCCCTCAACATAGGGTATGAAAATGGCATGATCTGTACTATTTGAAATTCTCTGTCATTGCAGCCCCAACAATAACTACTGTTCTTGCTACTTCCTGCTGGCCTAAGTCTTGTGGAAAGAATGAAACCCCACCTCTTGCTCTCTAAAGAACACGGTAACCTGTTAAAGCCTGTTATATCAATGTGAAAATCTCTAGCAAGGACGGCCAAGAAGAGAAAGAAGTAAGACATAAAGTTGCATCTAAGCTATGTAAAAAACTTCTGGTGCTGAGATGCCAAAGACACCTAAGACACTTGTTGAGCTGAGTGAAAAGGTAAAATCTAGTTTAAATTTATAGCATTCCTTCAGTGTCCCTCTAGGAGTTTGGCTTTTTGCCAGTGTTCCTTGTTAAAAATTTGTTAAACGTGTTTGGCATTAATGCAAACACAAAGTGCTCATTTGTTACAAATTCTATTGGAATGCATTCATTTAAGGCAATGAAGTAGTTACCAGAAAAGAAAAAATGTTCATTAAGTACATTTTAAAAATACAATGATGTATGCGGTGCATAACTATGGCGCCCCAGTGGCTGTATAAATATCTGACAGAATAACCACAACTTGTGTTTGGTTTGAAATTGGAATCTTTTAAACATAACCAATAGAACAAAAACTGGTTTTGTTTGTTGTCAAAACTGATGTTAGTCTTTCTTGTTTAGAACTAGTTAAAATAACCAAAGCTTTGCCATACAATTTCTTACATCTCCAATCAATAAAGCCCACAGGTTAAAGCAATGCTAAGGGAAGTTTCTTGATTCGAATGGTAAGTGCGGCACTGCACATTATCTGGAGAACAGTGAACACAGAAAGTAAACACCCTCTGTGGAAGAGAACAAATTTTAGTCATTCTTAAAAACTCCACTTAAGGAAATGTTACCTGGGAGACCTGCAGCTGTCTGACAACATTCAGGAATACTCAGGCAAAGGTGTCCTGCTCTGCTCTTAATGCGCTAATCCTTTCAGAAAAATCAATAGCTGAAATCCCAACAACAAATCTCTTTTATAATAACATTAAATATCCCTAATAATCATAACTCTTGATTTTGAATAGCAATCCCGGGGTGTATTTCTGAGAGGCTAGAAAATATCATATTAACTACACTGCAAAAGAAGAACCAAGTTTCTTTTTAATTTTCCAATAATTTATAGTTACTTGTAATAAAGCTTAAAATATATTTTACATGAGTAAAATATATTTTGAAAGAAAGATCCAGAGACTTGGTGATTTAATTAAATATTGAGAGAGGTTGAAAAAAAAATCAGTATAAAAAGTTATTTATAAAGAAAAAAAATTTTTTTTTTCCAATGCTGGCAAAGTAATTATTTATCCCATTTGTTGCTATTTATGTTTTTAATTCATTATACAGTAAACTTCAGAAAGATCTGCAGCTGGTGGCAGAATCACTGCATGAATGTGATGAACTTTCCATATTGCTATAATGCCAGAATTGTTAATCTGAGTTGGGGATAAAAGCAGATTCCATTGGGATGAATAAAATCAAATGGATTCAAGCACTCTAGAGAGTGAGAGTCCTTGAAAACTACTGTATGATCATATGATAAAATTAGATTAAGTTTATGAACCTTGAGACTACTTGGACAAGGATGCCTCCTCTACTGGGAGTGTTTATAAATCAAAATGAGACAAGTGGTATAGCAGTTGAAAGATAGCTTTCTTTTTTTTTTTTTTTTTCCCCCTCCCTTTTTGATATACATTTTTTCCCTTAAAGCGTGTCTAGTCCAAATCAAAGCTCTTCAGAAATATGCAAAAACCCAGCACATATTCCTCAATCTGTCATTTCACACAGAATTAAAAAGGGGGTTATGGGAAATGTTAAGGACGGTTTCATACTAGCACTCTTTGATGAGCTGAGCAGGAGCACTTGGAAAATGATGGAAAAGTTTCTATCGACTCCAGCAGGCCCAAGAGCTGGTCACAGAGGCAGCAGTGACTCAGCAGTGCAGGGCATGGAGATCTGTGTTAGGACATTTATGACTTCCTTAGGATGCAGCATGTGAGATCATTAAGACTTCTTTTTTTCATGTTTTTGGTTTTTTGTTGTTGTCTTTCCCCAACATAAGTTACAAATAAAGAAGAGTTTGAGAGTAAAGTGATTCCAGCAACAAGAGTTCCCAATGTGATCCTAAAAACTGTCAATAGCAGGGATTACTTAATGAAATTTGAAGGAGCCTTTTTCATCCTTGCTGATGTGGAATGCCATTTATTCTCATGCTAGGGACTAATTAGGGGCCTTTTTTGAAGATCAAGGTTTTGCGATCTCTGCTTCTTAATAACATGGTTTGCCTGTCTGCCACCTGGGACAAGGCAAGGCACTCTCTCTAACTCCTGAACAGCAGGCACTGCCTTAGGCCATTGCAAGTGCAGGCAGGAAACTGATCCTGCCTTTTCAGTCGTTTAACCCATTGACTGCCAACCCTCCACAAGCCCACTCAAAAGTCCTGAGTAGTTAGTGACCAATCCAGAGGAGAGCATCAAGTTAATTCAATAAAAAAAAAATGCTGTGGCTGGAATTCTAACTTCAAGAGCAAAATTAATGTATTGGTGTAGCGATAAAGATGGCATCAGAAACGATGCTCTACTTATAGACTGGATTGAATGCATGTGGCAGTGTGTGCTTCAAATCCACATACCACTTGCTGTGCTCCAAGCAGACAGTTCATGTTTCTAGTGGCTGGGAAAAGAAGTGGTTAAATAAAAGCTGTGTCAAGCCCCCAGTCTAATAAGTCATCTTATTAGGAAGTTGTGATGCCCTGTTTGCCCTAGCCTGTGGCTTGTCTGCTCCACTGAAAGGTCTCCTGCTGGGACCTTTGTGGCATTATATGAGGTAGAGAAGGCTGCAGCAATATATGAGCCTTGGTTTGGAGCAGCCAAAACAGCAGGAGAACTAAGCTGCAAAGAATTAAACATGTAACAACTTTGTAAAAGCACAGACAGTGATTGAGGTTGGCCCTTTTGCTGTTGACACATTCTGGCCCCTGTAGGTTGTGGTCACTAAGCCCATTAGAGCTGCAGTGTGGCAACATCTAGTTCAGCAAGTTCAATGTGTTTCTGTTTTATTTCTAAATACTGGACGCAAGCTGGCAGTGATAGGAGAGCGGAATATGGCACCAGAAATATGTCATAAACACAGTCGTCATTGTCAGGGATGTGAAATTGCTTTTCAAACTATTTTTGGCAGATGGAGGTTGGGTATATTTTTGCATTTTGTTAACTGAAATTTAATTGCAACTTGCTGCATGTTTTGTTTGATTAAAAAAAGGAAACCTCAAGATGCTGTTTTCTCTTAAAAGAGAAACTTTTCACAGGATAGAGAAATCTCTGTTGCTAGAAATCCATCACAAAGTGAAAACAGAAAAAAACAAACCCACTAAAATCTCAGCTGGGACAAGTTTCGCTTATGAGCATCCACTTATTTAAATCAATGCTTCCCACTGTTTGTGCTTTTGGGTTGGTTTTTTTGGTTGTGGGGTTTCTTTGTATTTTTGGTTGGTTGGTTTGGTTTTGGGTGGGGTTTTTTTGTTGTTGTTGGGTTTGGGTGGTTTTTTTTTTTGTCATTTAAGACAAAACATTATACAGTCAGATTTTAAAAAATTAAATGTAAAATGGACAAAAAAAGATTAATTAAATGAAGGAAAGAAGATATTACTGATTTAACTGAGGGGTATATTTAAATTATAAAACCTACTATAAGATACAAATCAGAATACCCTTTCCTATCTCCCTGAGAACTACACTTTTTTCAGGGAGTGGTGCAAGGTTTCTATTGATGCTCATGGTCCCTGAACTGCGAAGGTTCTGCTGTTTGCCTTTCAGAACTGCACTGTGGGCCCTCATTTTGTATATCTCTGCAAATTCATCACCGCCAGGACTTAGGAGTCTGTAGATACAGAGGAAATGATGAGTTGGCTGAACACTTGCGTATCTCAAACATTTGTTTCACTCTCAGGCCTGTTACGTGTTGCCACTGCCCTCATTCCCAAATGAGCTAAAGCTTATGTAAGAGGTTAAATGTGCAGAGAATGATAAAGACAGGTCACAGCTGGAGGAGGAAAAGGGTTGGCAATCTTTTGTTCTTTCTCTCCACAGGCATTTCACTGGTGCCCTCCCCTGTTTCTTCATGGGTGAGGTAACAGTGTTTTGGTCAGATGTAGTCACCCTTTGGATGCACTCATCTCACTGCTGCTGGCAGCACTGCCGAGGGCTCAGTAAGTTCCAACTTGCTGATCCACAAAAATGACTGGCCGCTCCTTTTGGAGGGACAGAAATGATGTCAAAGGCAAAGCACATTCTTTATTTGGCCATCAGAGATGAAGGAGTGTTTCTTTTCTGTTATTAGGAGTTTGCCTGAGCCAAGCAAAGGTCATAGCTGTGGCTTTTCTCTGGATGAGGGAAATTTCTAGAATTTGTAGGACTTATTTTTCGTCAGTCATCTTTTTAGATTTGCTGATAGTTTGGTACTAGAAGGAAATTCTTAAAATCTCACACATATTTGTCTGGTTGTAGGGAGTATGACTTGGTTTTCACTTCATGTATCCTACCAGAGTCAGTCAATATTTAAGAGCTAAAATTGGCTGGTGGTTGTGCTTGGATAACTCCAGTTACTGTGGCTGTCACTACAATCTGTTGTTATAAGCATATTGGTTACTAGATGTTGTACCAGAGTAAATACTAATCAATTTGGTGGTTGTGGTGAGGAGGTTTAATCCCAAAGCATTCCAGCCAATGAGCAGGCATAGAAGGGCCATACTCCTTTTGAAGTACCTAAGGCTTGATGGAGTTGCGAGGAAGAGAGGTGGTGAGAGCTGAATGAAGGTTTGAGGTACTTCATGTGTGGGCCTACTTCTTCCCTTAGGAAAAGGCTGGATTCTTGGCTAGAGAGGACAAGTCTTCTTGGAAATGCTGGGCATAGCGCGGTGTCCTTAGGGCAGATGACTCCAGTAAATTGGCAGAAGTTTGCTGGGATTATCTCTTTCTTAACCAAATAATATGAAGAAAATTAATAAAGATGCATCTAATGCCTTGCATCTGCTTTTCCCATCACCATAGATTGCTTATCTTCTAAAGTTGAGAATAAGCTAATGAGCTTCAGAATATCGCTCCATGGATCTAAATATTTGTGGCAACAGCTGTATGTCCCTATCTATACTTCATAACTTAGGTAAACAATTAACATGCCATCCAATTAGTTTGTTCTGCAAGTTAATAGCCCTGTATTTTAAAAGTTATCCTATTAGTTACATTTAAACACTAATTATGCTGTGAAGGACATTGTGAGATATGCTTATTATATTAATAATTGTACTACAAAGGAAATCGATACACAAAAAGACAGCTCGGAGTTTGGTATATATACCAAAAGCTTGTTTTCTGTATACAAAACCATACACAAAATACATTTTCCTCTTCTTCCCCTCCAAATGATCCTAAATATTTTTTACGTGGTTCATGATATGGCCCTACCTAGAAAAGTGAGTTGTGATATTTACAGTCGCATCTTTTAATGTCAAGAAGAAAGAGACTAAGGGAAAGTGTTAGTTGGCCTATTTGAAGTAAGACCTATGCTGGATCCACTTAAAACTCCTTGAGCTGCTAAAGCATTACAATGACTGTGTGTGGCAGTGTGAACATGACCATACACGCTTGACAGCTACTTATTTTTTAAATACCCATCCAAACAACACACAGCATTTTGAAATCTATCCTGTGTGGTCTAATTACGCAACAATTCTTAAACTTCAGGCCCCAATATTATGAGCTTCTTCACAATTATAGGTCTGCCCACGCATTTCTCAGTGCACGATAGGGAAGACTTAGGGACCAGTTCTGGTAAACATATAAGCATATGTTTTAATTTTTACTCTAAGCGAGACTTAAATGTGCACCTACCATTAAGAGGACTCTTAAGAGTCTATTCTGAAAGAGACCTCACAGGTTATCCTTTTTACTCTGGGCAGGCCAATGCAGATCAAAGACCCACAGTTATCAGCATACCAATAACAATGACTATTGCATAAAGGGAAACAATAGCATTAAGTTCCTTGTTTAAGCAAAATTTCACTCCCCCTCCATCTTACAAGATCATCTCTTTAACCATTACTGAACTCAAAAGCATGCAAGTGTGGAAGAGTTAGCAAGAGCAGAGGCCTAGATTGCAAGACTTCCAAAAGAGACAGTCAGACCTTCCATGCAAGTGTCAAATGGCAGTAAACATATACAAGACATGAACTTCGTTGTGAAACCGGAAGAAATTACAAAGGCAACATTTTCTACTTGATGCATTTATAAAAGCTTAATGCACTGCAGTTACACTGTGTTTAACAAAGCAAGAGCAGTATATTTATGAACAAAAATAATCACTACAATTTATCATAGAATGGTCTGGGTTAGAAGGGACCTCTAGAGATCATCTAGTCTGGCCCCCCTGCAGTCAGCAGGGACATCCCTACCAGACCAGGTCACCCAGGGCCCTCACGTCAAGCCTCACTTTGTTTCCAGGGAAGGAACTTCAACCACCTCCCTGGGCAACCTGTTCCAGTGTTCCATCACACTCATAGTAAAGAACTTGTTCCTAACATCCAATCTAAATCTGCTCTTCTCAAGCATGAACCCATTGCCCCTCATCCTGCCATTGTAGGCCTTTGTAAACAGCTTCTCTCCATCCCTCCCGTAGGCCCCCTTTGGGTACTGGAAGGCTGCTATTAGGTCCCCCCAGAGCCTTCTCCAGGCTGAACAACCCCAGCTCCCTCAGCCTGTCCTCATAGCAGAGGTGCTCCAACCCTCTGATCATTTTCGTTGCCCTCCTCTGGACTTGCTCCATCAGGTCCATGTCCTTCCTATAATGAGGCCTCCAGAACTGGATGCAGTACTCCAGGTGAGGTCTCAGCAGAGCAAAGTGGCAGAATCACCACTCTGGAGCTGTTGGCCACACTCCTTTTGATGTAGCCCAGGATGTGATTTCCCTTCTGGGCTGCAAGCTCACACTGTCTGCTCATGTCCAGCTTCTTGTCCACCAGCATCCCCAAGTCCCTTTCCATGGGGCTGCTCTCTAACACCTCATCCCCCAGTCTGTACTGATAGTGAGGATTGTTCTGGAATTAATCACAACTTACACCAAAGAGTATTTTTTCCTAGAGAATGCCTATAACCCTACGCACATTACTTTTCCCTCAGTCTCCCATTTCGACTGCACACAGACTTCTATATTCTCTCTATATTTGTTTCTGCTTACCTAAGATTTATTTCTCCCCACTCTTTTTTATTCCATTCTCTCCATCCATTCTTTTACCACTCTTTCTTTCTCTGTTGCTAATCTCTGACCAACTCATTGCTGAGTGGTAGCATTATACTGTAGCTGGACACTGTGTGATATCATCACCATCTCCTTTACATGAGTATTGCAATTCTGATGGTTGGAACAGGATAAAACACAAGAAGAAAAGCATTTTTTGAGACAACAATTTGCTAAGTAAAAACAGCAAAACAAAACCAGAAGATGCTCTTGCTCTACATGCACAAATGTGTCAGCCCCGCTGTGGAGAAAAAGTAAAGCCCAGACTGGAACTTAACTCACAGAAGCTATTTGGAAAATAAGAATAATTTTGTTCCTCCATTAAGGTAAGAGGGAGTAGCAACAAAACTGGTACTTTAAAAGAGAAAAAAAAAAAATCTTTTCCACTGAAACACCTGCATGACAAGGACTACTTTCCAGAAACTTTGTTCAATGGGACTAATTCAAGAAGGGGGAAAAAAATAACACATCTCAATTGTTCATTAATTATTCTAAATGCAAGCCACAGAATCACAGAATTAACCAGGTTGGAAAAGACTTTTGAGATCATCAAGTCCAACCTATCACCTAGCCCTTCTAATTAATTAAACCATGGCAACTAAATGCCTCACCCAGCCTCCTTTTAAACACCTTCAGGGACGACGACTCCAGATCATTTAATTCTAATCTCCTGGATTATATTTTTTTCCCTTATCTGTGCATGTCTTGCCTCATTTTCTATCCAAACCTGAAGTCATAATATAGGTCTCCCCTGCTACATACATCTCCACACTCATATTTGTACACTTGGTATAAAACCCAGTGGCCTGTGCTGTTTAGAGAACATTAGAGCTCAACACAAAGATGTGGGAAATTCAGCAAATAAAGCACAGCTGGACCATGAGGTCATAGTTGACTTTAGTGTACTGTATTGTGAGGGCTAGGATTTAAAATATTATTAAGTCAAAGAATGTGGTTTTACTGCAGTTTTTTTATGAGAAACCCTTGTTTTTACAAACATTTGCACAGATCATCTCAAACTAAGTTTTCATTAATTTGTGTAAAGCTATTTGTGCTTTTGAACAAGCGAATTTTTGTAGCATATACCCTAACTGTAATTTATCAATTCTTTTATCATCATTTATCAGAATTCATTAAGCCAGAAATAGCTTTTTGCAGAGTTCAACGATTAACAATCATGTAAAAAACCAAATGAATAAAAATTCAGCAATTTTCTCATGCTAATCATCTAGGGCATAAAAAAAGGAAGAGGAAAATCACCCATGTCCTTGGCAGAATTTTTTTCCAATAGACTGTTTTGAGATCTTTCATTTCATTAAATGAAATCTTACTTTTAATTCATAGAATCATAGAGTAGTAAGGTTGGAAGGGACCTCAAAGATCATCTAGTTCCACCCCCCTGCCATAGGCAGGGACACCTCCCACTAGTACAGGTCACTCATCCAACCTGGCCTTGAACATCTCCAAGGAGGGAGCAGCCACAACCTCCCTGGGCAACCTGTTCCAGTGTATCACCACCCTCACCGTAAAGAACAAAATATGCAACTTCCAGCACCAGGCATTGCCACAATAATGGCCACAAATTGTTTTGTAGGCTCATAGAAAGTACAACTTGTTCCAGTAATAATTTCTAATTTAGCTCCCTTACAAATTTCAAAGTGTGGATCAGGAACAACTCACACCTTCTATTGTTCCTATGCAGAGGGAAACAAGGCCTGCCCTTCCCCTCCAGGGAACACCTCCTCCAGGCTCCCTGCAATGCATATGCCCCTGGAAATTCAGGGCTCCCTGCTAAACCCAGAACATCATATTTAATAACCATCAACATCCACAAACATTTAGCACTGTTCCAATTTAATTTATTCTTGTGGTCTCCATGGTTGGCACAGACAGCCTAGGCAACAGTTATACTGTATTTGAATAAGTATTGCTTGTATAATGTCTAGAATCCAGTGCCTGCTCATTTCACTAAGTGTTCACATTGTGGGAAAATTTACCAATCATTTCACATTCACACTTCTCAGGCTATTCATGGTTTTAGAGGCTTCTCATATTTCAGCTTCCAAACCGAAGAATTCTATTGCAATAGCCTCTCATTATGCAGAAACAATTTGAACTTTCTGTCATCCTTATCATCCTTCTTTTCCTAGCCTTTCCTGTGCTCTCCATTCTTTCTCAGTGGCTTGTCAGAAATGTGTAGAATAGCAATGATGTGGGCAAATCTTGAACAAGTACAGGGGTTCAGAATGGCTTTGTGTTAGGTCATCTCTTTCCTATAGATTTACGATTACTGCTTCAAATACAGTTTTTGAAGGACTGTGCACAGTAATTCCAACCTGTACGTCCTGAGCACTAACAGCTAACTCACATCCTGACATTTGGTGCTTAGCTTTAGGGTTGCTTTTCTCCCATATGTTTCATTTTGCATTCATCTAAAGGAAACTTCATCTGTTGTTTTACTGCCCAGTCCCTCAAGCCACTGCAACCTAGATTTTGAATTTTCAGAATTCCTTCAATCCTGCAGAGGAACAAAATAGACTTCAAAACCATTTCATGGGAAATTCCCATTAAATATATCTGGTTTCTCAAACATATGAGCTGAAACCTTCAGGGCAGCTGGGACTGAGCAACAGACATATTTCCATTCTGTGCATAATTTAGCAAAGTGCCAATCCATGCTTGTGGAATCCTTTCCTGTGCTGGTGCTGCTGGCTTGACACACTGTCAGCATTTTTAGGATTATGTCATTATCTGCCTGTACTGGGACCCTTTAAAACAGCTGAAATAAAAGGGCTCTTTTTGCATATTTATTCCATCCTGCTCTGAACACTTCCTGTTGGCCCCAGTAAATCTCCTTGCTAAATTTCAATCGACTTTCGTGGTGTTACAGCTGTTAGATAAACTTCCAAGGATATTTTTGTGACAGGTACAAACCTAGACAGGAAATCTCATGAAGAAATCCTAAATTAATTATATGTCAACATTCAAGCCACAAGAAGGAGCAATTGTCATAAATTTTTGGAAGTTAGAATCTAATTTTAGTCGTAAGTGCAAAAAAGTTCACCGGCTCAGTTGTGAGTCGGTGCCAAAAACTAATATATTTCACATTCTTTAACAGTTCTCTTTGGCTAAACACAGAAGGGAAGAAGCTAGGGTTAGTGAACTGTATATTTAAATCACATAAAAAGACTGTAGACACGAACCAATAACAAACTGTAGATTTAGAAATTAAAATTCAGTATTGCCTAGTGCTGTCTGACCTTTTAGAAAACGCACATGAAATAGAAACTGTTTTTTTGCTAAACGAAAACAATTTCACTACCTGAAAAACTGATAATGATGCCAACAAAATCTTTCCACAATACCACACAACATGTATTCCAGCTGTCTTCCTCTCCACACACACAGGGTTTCATTTGCTTTATGAATGCTACTTATATCCAGCAAGCAAGGGGTTGAGAGGGCAAAGAGTGTGGAAACAGTATTGACCCACAGAGGGTTGCCGGTGTCTCTCTGGTTTTAGCATTGCTATGGATTTCTTGACAGCTTTTCCAGCTCCTCTGAGACGTGCCCTTGCAGAGACTCTGCAGAGCACATGCAGGACACAGAGGCAGTTTGAGGGCTCTGCAGCTGCCACCAGCTGTGCAGGTGGCAGAAATTCCCTGCCTTGTTCCCCCAAATATTCACAACATTTTCCTGGGAATGCTGTCAAGTGCCATAACCTTCACAGTGCTGCTGGCCAGCAGTGCCTCCTTGGCAGTGTGGACAGCAGCCCTGGGTCCTTCCAGGCCTGTCAGCTGTGCCCAGCTGAGAGCAAAGCTCCTCTGACCCACTCCCAGCTGGAAGCTGCTGAAAAAGCCAACTGCTGTGTGTCGGTTCAGGTGCTCAGATGTAACCTTTTGCTCTAACACGTAAGGGGCCCTTTCCAAACCCCTCTGCCTAAAAACAAAAGGGAGAGTTTTGAGATACCTGTTGTTTCAGCACAAAGAAAAGTCTGTTATGGGAGGAGAGAGAGAGAGAGTGGGAAAAAATATATCAACTTTGCAGGCTGCATTTCTCAATGCAGCTTTGGGGCACACGTGGGAGAGATGCTTGTGGTCCTCATTCTGGCACCAGGTCTGTAACAAGCTCTGGCAAACAGCAAAGCACTGCAGCACTGTGCTAAATCGTCTGGCATTGATACAGACCTCAGGATGCTGTCTGCTAGGTATAGAGCAGTGAGAAACTGTACTGGCTACAGCCATTGCTCCCACCCTTGGCAGCGCTCTGCACCATCAGCCATTTGCTGCATAGTCCAGCAACCATTGCTCTAGAAAGAAAAGCCCAAGCAAGGGCTTTTCTGTCATGCAGAGGCAAGACAAAGGGAGCAAGACGGAGAATCTGCTTTACAGCAGGAAGAGTTACAGCTCAGAGGGACAGAAAGACAGTTCAGCTATTGACAGGAGTGGCTAGAATCCAGTCATCTTGCACAATGGGCACAGGGCCCTGGCTGAGCATTCTGTTCATAAACAATATCATTTTATAAAATGCAGGTAACATTCCCACTGCTTTACTGAGTGCTTTCTCTTCACAGATGAGAGACACTAAAAGCATCCGTCCAAAGCCCAAGTCATTCAGTTTCGGTGGAGCTATGTCAAACTCCAGGAAGCAAACAGAGATTCATCTGCAGGCAAAACTTGGCCCACAGCATAAATACAAATACATCAGAAATCTGGCAAGGCACCAGCAGGAACGTACTGCACTTAACTAGCCACCTTGATTCTGTGTCTCTGGAATACTGTGGATAAATAACTATTTATGTCACCCTGGGAGAAAAGGAATGTATGATATGGCTATGAAACCACCTGGACTTTTATATATAAAAAGTGTTTTCACTACTTATGGAAAGCCAGACATGTAAATTACACTACCTTTAGCAGGAAAAAATATGTGCCAAAGACCATGCCTAGGAGCAGAATTCAGGAAGAATGGGGGTATGGTCATGCCAGTTTTGCAGTGTTTTCTTTTACAAGCTTGTTTTACTGCTGTGTTGGGGTAGACTACTGTTATTGCTTCCTCAGAAACTGTTCTCACAGGATTTCACTATTGGTCATGAAAATCTTATAAGGTCAGACAATCCTGCAGATTTTTTTCCTATTTTATTCTATGATTCTATTCTATTTTAGCCAAATTGAAAGCTTAAGCACGTTCCCAAGATTCTGGCTATGTCCATTTCTAAGATGGAAAGTAATCCCCTTACAAACGTGAATCATTTGGGAAACACGAATTAAATAAAAGCAGTTCTGGAGATCTGCATTCAGCCTCCTTGAAAGTTTACATACATTTGTTATCTAATGATTTCTCCACTTTCAGCTTTTCCACATGGACAGATAAAGGTGGTTTCTTTAGTACAGAAATAAACAGGCTTAGCCTGTTTTCTCAGTGCTGAAGACTGATCATGTTGCAAGGCGAAGAAGAGACACAGCCACAGCATCCTACACCATTAGAGGTCCCCTCAAGGCTGACTGTTAGCATTAGAACATTAGCAATCTGTGTATTTATCAAAATGTGGACACTAGAGTGGCTTGAAGTAGTTTCACTTCCTCTTAAATGATAATGAATTGGCAGCAGGAGTGTTGACTGCCTGAAATGCAACTTCATTACTTCAGAGGTTAATGGAGCAACCTCTCTCTGTTGATCTTCCTGTCACCATTGGCTACAAAAGACTCTCTGACACAGTGCAGTTTTCATGAGAGGCACAAGTATAACAGAGATTAACCACATCAAAAAGAGTACTGTCCCTCTCCATTATATTCTGCAAAGCAGTAAAGCACAATGGCCAGCAGTGTGATCTGCCTTGTCTGAAAATAAATTAACATAAAAAGAGATGATTATTTCATATCATTGAGACAAATACCTTCCTGCCATGAGAAGAAAAGAAAAAAATAAAAAAAAACAAAGAAGAAAAACAGAGAGGAGAGGGAAAGGAAGAAAAAGGAGGAGGAAGAAAAAGGAGGAGGAAGAAAAAGGAAAAAGACAACACGTGAATACTTTAATTATGATGTGAAGTATTAGGAGCTACTGACCTTGAGCTATTTTGCTCTAATTCTGTAGAATCCCTCTTGTATTTCTTAGAGAAAGCTACACAGTGATTTAGCCAAACTAATATTCTTTTGAAGCCTGAATTCATGCTTTTGCAGGAGATGAAGACTGACAGGGAAGGAGTAGGAGGTGGCCACTGAGATTCAAAGAGGATTACATTAAATGCTGGTTACGTGAATAACCCACTGAATGAAAATGTATTCATTTAAGGAAATGTGCCTCTTCTTGTTACGTGTTACTGCCTTGAAATGCCTGGAAGCTGTGATAACTTTCAGTAATTCCTAACTCCTGTTGAACACTAACACCACAAACATGTCCCTCACCATTCTGAACAGAGAACACTACCCAAAGATGCAGATGGAACATTCTGTACATCTTATGCGCAAATAATTGGAATTCACTTCCAAGAAGGGAGGTTACTCCCATCCTAAAGCAGCATCCACTTCATCAAGAACACTAACCTAAATTCACAGTACATACAGTTGTGATTATGTGGACAAAATTAAAATTTCTAATTAGCAATGTTTCATTTTGTTTGATATTTCTGTTCTCTTCAGCAGATATAATGAAAAGTACACCAAACATGCAATTACAGCACTGTAAATGCATGGACACATCAAGTAATTATATCCGTTGTGCAAATGATTCAGATGTGTGCCAGGTCACTTATAGCCACTGTCCACTTCCCACCCCTGCTAGTGTTTGGGGATGGTGTTTAGCAAGTCTGACAACACATCTACAGCAAATGCACCAGATTCCCTTATTGAAATCTTATCTTTTGGAAGTTTCAATTAGAAGTGAATACTTTCAAGTATGAAATACATCGACCTGAATGAAAGCATCCACTTCCTACACACAGTGGCAGGCATCTGGACTTCTTATTAGAAGGTAGTATTGATAATAAGAAGTGTCTACTGATAGCATGAGGGAGGAGGTACTTACTGGAAACTATAGGAGATAAAGAAGATTAGGATTTCTTCCTGGAGAAGCAAACTAGGGGTGAGATTCCAGGAAGAAACTCCTCTGAATGCCAGACCAACTGTCACTTTCCCAGCCTGTGATCTAAGTGTTGTGAACAATAGGACAGGAATTCAGTGTTCAGCTCCAGTTGTGTTAGTGGCTCCTTTTGACACTCTGAGCAAGTTGCTTAATCTCTCTGCATCTTGATTTTCCCAGCTGTAAAAATCAAAAAAAAAAAAAAAAAAAAAGCAGCTACCAGACCTGGAAAAGTCCCTTACAAACTACAGATCAAAGTGAGATGTAAATGCTAAGCTTTCTTCTACACTACTACACCTTTTTTCAAACTTTTTAGGTAAAAAATCACACACAGTGTTATCTGAATTCAGTTTGATTAGGAACCATGGCTGACCATTTAAAAGCAAATAGTGGTCCTGGAAGACAAAGTAAAAAACAAACAAGCCAAAAAAACACCAAACCAACCAACCAACCAACCAACAAAACCCAAAAACAAACAAACAAAAATACCCGCCACCAAAAAAAAAAAACAAAAAAAAAAAAAAAAAACCAAAAAAAACCAAGACCCAACAGACCCAAGAAACCCCAACCTTTACTTCTTCTACAAAGTATTTCTCTAACTTAAAATCCAGAAATAAGGTCAACCAATTTGAAGTTGTGTTTTGCAGTAACTGCTATGCTGCTGTTGAAATATTGCCCTTTAGTGAATGATGTAAGAATTGAAGAGAAAAAAATTGGTAGTTCATGGCATGTTGACCCTGAATGTCAGAGTTGAGAGCATTCCTTCCACAAATACATCACACTCAAAATAGACAATTAAGTTGGCAGAGCTGCAAGTTCTACAAGTTAACACTTATAATATCTAAAAAAAAAATAATAATCATTGTCCCATTGAAAAGAATTTGAGAAATTATATATGACATAAAAATATAAATGGAATATGGACAGCACTTAAACACAGGAAAACTCTGCCTCTGCAGAGTATCAAAATGAAGCAATATGTATTTCCAAGATATATTGCTTCAGACAGAATCAGCTACATCTCACTTTGTAGACTTTACAGAAGGAACTTTATCCCTGAGAGCCGCCACTCAGTTACACAGAATTATTCTTCCTTATCCCAGAATGCTTAATTTTTGCTCCAGTCAAAAATGGACTATGAAGCAGCTGATCTAAAGGTTAAGAACATTTTTGACTATCAATGAGAATTTCAATCCAGTTTTTCTTCTATATCCATAGAGTTTTATTTTGTTCATTTTTTCTTATCTCTGAATCCCAGTTTGGCTCTGCTGAAATGTTGCTGCTGCGATGTCAAAGGAATATAGAGGTAATATAACATTCAGAATCACATAATTCCATCCTTCATCATAATGAGTATTATTGTGGATACACTTATATAAAACTGCTTCACTTGAACATTCTAGAGGAAAAGAAAGTCTAGTATGTGTGGCAGAATCCCTTCAGTAACCCAGCCTCACAAGATGTATGTGACTACACATGATCACCTTGCACAAAGGTAAGTTACAGGAAACCAGAAACTTGTACCAGAAATCCTAATACAACAGAGAGTTTTGTATTTTCTGAAATAGCAATAGCTTGGTACTGATGTTAAGCATCAATTTTAATTCATGTTGATGTGTGTATTCATAGATGCCTTACCACTCAACACTGCAGCATTTTTACCTAAGTATGAGAAGCAGCAGTTCCTTTTCTCAGCACATCGCTGGAATTACACCAAACCTGATTTACTGAAGGTATTGAGCATAGAGGGTTTAGAAAAGAACTGCTAATGATTGCATTTCTATGACATGCATAGCTTCCAGAAAAGTCTATGGCAGGTAAAAAAATCCTAAATATTTTTAAAATGGCACAGTATGGAAATACTCTGGAACTTTTAGAATAGATTCTGACTTTGAATGCTGATTTTTTTTTTTCTTTTTAATAAAAACACTCAGCTCTTTCTTCACTATAATTTTTAACAACCAAGGACAGAACTCTTAGAGGGAAATCTGTACCAATGTATTTTTCAATGAAATGCAGACATGAGAAGGATTTTCCTTTAAAAAAAAGCACCACTTTTTTGATCTTTATCTCCATTTGCACGGTAGAAGTATTCAAAGGAGTGAAGTATTACTGTCATTAGTAAGTAAAAGAGATATCAAGTGTACTAAACCCAAAGATTATCCATCAGAAATGAAGGAAAACATAGATTCTTCAAGTATAAGATAGCCTCTTTTTCTGGTGGCTGAAGTCTTTCATATGGTATGTAATACTGGCATAACAGAATTTTTCTATTCACCTTTTTCCCTATTGAAAAGTAATGCTCTCTTTATCTAACCTTTTCTAAACCACCATTCAAAATTATATTTTCTGATTCAAACACAACATTGTTTTTCTTTCTGCCTCATATGGCTAATAATAAAGACTTGAGGTAAATCTCCCTACAGCTGCTTTCAGTTCATTTTAAGTCAATGAAACCTATATAATCCTGTAATACAGTCAATTGTTTCTTTTCTGCAAGGCCTGAAGGGCTGCAAGCTTAGAAAGGGAAGAATTACTGTTTTGCTTTTAAGCACCTATTAATATTTTGCCCCTCCAGCAGTTCTTTTTTTTTCCCCTTTGAAGCCTTTTTCCCACTAAATTAATGTTTAACAATTAAATCAAGCTGAAGGAGATCTTAAAAGATCTAGACAATTACTGATTAGGTAGAAGAACAGGCCTTTAATTTAAATGGGAAACATCACTGAAATGATGGTATGAGACCCCACAACTAATTACATAATTTTCTGCATCTGAGAAAACATGGGCTGGGAGAATGCAAATAGAGCCACACATGTAATATCAAGAAGAAAAGCTGGAGCTTTAACATCCACCTATTATCTTTGAAAATAGAGCAACTTGTAGGAAAACAAGCTTTGTACTACTAAATATACAGAGTAAAAATACAACTTTACACACACACACACAAAGAAAATCCAAGGGATAGCATCTCTTTTTCAGGCAAGTATCACCGATACACCTAGACTGGCAATACTAACTCTCTATGTAAACATCACAAGCAGGCCTAAGAGCCCCTTCAAAATTGTATATTCTTTGTATACATAATATACTTTTGTGTACTTGAAAGACAGAAGTGTTCTGAGTTTCCTGCTTTCTTCTATAGTAATGTGTATGTTAACTTAAAAATATGAAAGAGTAGTAAGGTATGATAATGGAGTTTTCCTGTTAGGCCTGAATAAATACAGTTTGTCCTGAACGGAAAATCCTTAACCTGAACTGAAAAGCTGGTTAGTAGCCACCTCCTTTGTCAGGTCCTCTGAGCCCTCAGAGAACTGTCTGCCCCCTTGATTCAGACAGTCCTTTGGGTACCAAGACCTGCTCAGGTCCACAGCCTCAGGTGTCTCTCCAGATCTCACTAATGTGTGCCAAGACCACAAACACCGCTCTTTTTCCTTCCTATCCCAAGAAAATACCATCTGCTCCCAGCAGATTATCATGCCTGGCCTTGCTTCTTAACAATGGTCAGACTGAGCTATGACCAGCGAGTGTTTGGACCAAATACGCATTACCGAGACCTCATTAACATTTAGTGACATTATCTTACTCCCAATGTAGACGCAGAAACAGCTAAGGGCACCTCTTACAACATCCAAGAAAAGGATGGATGGTACTGTCAGAAACCAAACAGTCCATGGTGTGAAACTTCCAACACTGGAATTAAAGCCTTTAAAGTTTGTCCATTGCACAAGTACTAGGGACAGGCACTTGATGACCTAAACAACTTATTCCCCAATAGGCCCTCTACAGTTTTTTTCCTGACTTCTACCGATTCCAAATCTGTGAGAAAACCACAGTTTTTAAGAGAGAGATTTCCTTTTGGTTCCACTTAAAACATGTAATAATTGAACTTTCAGAAAGCCTAAAGGTTTCATTTGCAGTTTCCTTGTTGACTAAGCTACAGAAATTCCTTAAACATTTCAGGAACTGCACATTGTTGTTCTATGAGATTTCAAATACTTCCTATGACAACACAAGCCACAGGTAAATGAATGAAAATAAAAAACCCCAACAGATTTTCACAGTTCAATTGCTTAATATTTTATATGGAGATTCCTCTAATTCAGCAGTTTTACTCACCCCTAGATAGACTCAAAACATGATCTGAGGAAAAAGTGTTATTCAGTTTTATGAGTCATCAAATCATTTTGAAACACCAAGCACATTTTAGCTCACCATCTGTTATATAACCTCAATGCAAAGCAAAAAAAAAAACGTTATGTTTTTGGCTAGAAATCTGAATTCCATTTTCAGGAAAAAGTTGAGATGACAAACAGACTACTATGAAGGATACATTCAGCCAACCCAAAACACTCCAGCCCTTCCAGGAATTAAGCCTCTCACTACAATAACAACAACCATCACTGACATAAGAAGGTCATGTCCTTTCCTGCTTTTGATTTTTTTTTTTTTAATATAAGTTCTTTAGTATCTTTCTATCCATTTTAAATGCTTCATTTCACCAAGTCCATTTTATTAACAATATATTTCCCAACACACACTGTAACTGATTCATGAATCTCTGCGTGGCTGAGGCATATACGCTCAAAAGCTATCTTCAACGTTTTCTTTGTGTCCACAGACAAAATAAGTAGATAACAACCTCATGTTTTTTGTAATTTATACAACACATTGTTAAAAATCAACAAAAGTAGGAATCACTTGTATCTTGTGCAAAATCCCCTGGGGCATCCTAGAGTCACATTTCATTTATGCTCCTGAAAGGAATTGACTCTCTGAAGGAAACAGATATACTGAGGGCCAGCACAAGCACTAGCTCCTCGCAGACAGCACAGGCTGTGCTCACAGGTTCATTCCACTTAGTCCCTCTTTGGAAATCGTCTGTCCATGAATGGATGGGACAGGTGGCAACCTCTGGGGCTCTGACTGAACAGGCACCAAAAGGAGACACAGCTGGACAAATCAGACAGAGCTCAGGGGCTCCCACCACTGCCAGCACCAGTCAGGTGCAGAATGTGTTGCAGTAGCTCTTAAATGAAAACCAAGGTGTGGTTTTAAGTGCACAAGTATTTACTGAGCAACTAACTCTGTCTCCAGCACAGACTTACCTGGTGCCACCTATTTTCCTTCTGAGTCATTCTGAGTGCTGTCAGAAGCAGCTGTCCCACACATCCAGTGAAATGCTGGAGCCCAGCCCATCTCTGAAGTCTCCAGCGTCTTCTGAGGTGTTAAGGGCCCTAAAAAGCTAGATGCCTTCAGAGATATCATGACTCAGGACGGGACACACAGGACACATGCCACTAGGAGGAATAATGAAGCTCATTCCTGCAGAGCCTAGGCCAAACCTGTTGTGTGTTCAAAAGCCTGATCCTGCCAAGCAGCTATGTTTTACTTTTGCATTAGAGGCAGCAGCTCCTATTACCAACAAGCCGCAAACCATGCCCTCACTCTTTCCCCTCCATTTCACACACAGAGTAAATCTGATGAGGACACTGTCCTCTGACACCTTCTTTTTCAGGGAAACTACAGAACAAGCAAAGATGTTGCTAACACTTAAGAATGTGCTGAGCTGGGCAGCAAGTTTGCTAGGGATTGTCTGAGAAGGCAGAACCATCCTCCTGGGGCAATCTGAAGGGAGCACAGTATTAAGCACTGTTTCTAAAAGCTATGAAGATAGGGTGGGTCAAGAAGACAAATGAGGCAAAAAGTAGGAGATAGATGAAAAAAGGTACAGGCTTTGGGCCAAAAAATAAACTTTCCTTACTGTGTAATGGCAAAGGTCAACGGGAGTTGACTGGCAGCAAGAAGCAGGCTGTAAGTTTCCAAAGAGGGTCTGTGCCACTCTCAACACAAGAAGAAAAAGACATAAAGATGTTTCTTTCTTCTGAATTCAGTATATTTCTTGCAGTGTCAAAAGTTCAAAGTGAAAATTTCCATCTCAGTCTGAAGAAGAACAGTGCAAAGTTTTGAACTCTAGGAAAGCATGAGGATCATCTTGGGGTTCCAGCATGAATACATGCCCAAGCTAAAGACAGCAGGTCTGAGCAATCAGGAGAGCATGTCTTGAGAACACGCACAGGAGCCCTGAGCCAAAGGCAGTCCCTGGTTCTGCTCAAAGTCAGGGAGATTGAGAGAGCACAGCTCCAGTGTGGTGGAACCTGAAGACAGAGCTTGGGGAGCATCCAAGCCAGGGGAGCCTGTCCAGAGCTGTGACACATAGTAACAAATAAATAGCAAACAAAGATCTATACTGGTGACAACAATGTGCGTTAGAAGTTAACAGGAGAAGCCTGGAAAGTGTAAAACCGATTTGTGTTGCTAGGCAAAGACAGTGAAACTAATTCTAAAGTAATGCTGTGTCAAGTACAGTTCTGCACGGAGGAATTTGAAGACCAAAAAACAAGGAAGATAAATTGTTATTTAAAGTTCCAGATTTGGATCCTTCCTGTAAGTCTGAGAATGAAAAATTAATAATACAGACTGGTGAAGTTTGTAATAAAGAGGCCAACACTATGTTCTCAACAAACATTAGCCAACGGGCATGGGAAGTTTTAAACTGTTACCATTCAGAGCAGTGATGATGAGTGAAAAGTGACACAGGAAACTTGGGGACTGTTTTTAATCACCCTTGCACAGCTGTTAAAGGCACAATAAAATGGCAACAGGACATTATGAGTAGAGAATGTAAAAAAAAAAAGTCTTCTGTTACAGGGAGAACTGTTACAGGCTGCTTTATTAGACACGTTGGCTTAAGCAGTCACCTCATTGCCTTCTCCAGTTGGTCAACTGCTCTGTTCCATCTTAAGGATAACTGAGCTTGTTTGGCCCATTTCTAATTTCATATTAAGAGAGTGATTTATCCAAGAGTTAAAAAGAGAATTTATCAGAGTTTAAAAAGCCAATCAAGTAACAACACAAATGTTTTAAAACTTCTTCAGTTTCACAGAGAGGATACCAGCTTTGTCATAAAACCTTTACAAGACTTGAAATACAATTTAAACAATCTGGGATATTTGGAAATAAATTTGTTTGCAGAAAAGAAACCTTTCTTCCCACAAAGATGCTGGGAGAAGATGGAGATTCCTGGTGATTTTTGGTTGTGTTAGAAAGAACTGAATTTTGCACATCTGTCTGCAAATCGCTCCACACAAAACAACATCATGTCTTGGTCTAATTTTCAAAGATCATAATGCCAGTAATCCCACTGAAGTCAGTGGCAACATACAACCAGAGAAAGGAATCTTAACATTTATGGGGAATAAATGATGTAACATGTGCGCCTATCAAATTGTAGCAGAGATCCACAATTTACAGCAACAGTTTCAGCACAGAGCATGAAAACAAATCAAGACTTTTTATTTTTTTTTTTTCCCAATCTGGATTCTTATTTCACTGTCAGTTATGAACTATAATATTGAGCATAAAAATCAGCTATCGTTCAGAGGGGACACTGGAGAATTACAAATTTGTTTCTTTTACTTCTTTTTTGCTTTTTGCTCTTACATCACAGATGTACTCACGTTTATTTTACTAACGCTGTGCATTTAAGGCCACAGCTAGAGATAAAGAAAAGGGGGTTCCCTTTTAATAACTTGTCAGCAGTATTCACTTTCTGCAGTCACACAACAGCATAAAGCTCATAAAAAAGCAATATTACTGCTCATGTCACTTAAATTTCTTATTCATCCTTCCTTTCCCCAAATGCGCACTATGTTCATCTAATCTCACTTGTCATTCATAGAAATGTTTAATAATGAAAATAAACTCCTTAAAAAGAAAGATAATTTCCCTTAAGGCTAAGCATAAGTGAAGTACTCCATGGAAAAAAATATCTGGAGTTCTCAAAGACAAAAGGACTGTTCACAAGATCTACAGTTCTGGACATTTTTACTTACATTCTTCTCCCAAAATGAGGAAGAATATCAATGATTAAAAACAATGAGTGTTCTTTGGAGGTCACCCAACAGAAAGGAAAAGCAATACACTGAATAATAAAAAGCATACTAGAATGTTAAAAGCAAAGTTACACAGTAAATGTATAAATACGATTAAAGATCTAAACTACACGTTTAGAATTCTCCACTCGTACCTCAGTCCATTATTGCACAGATTACCTTTCTTTTACCCTTCCTCTCTGGAAAATTAATTAATGGTACAGATGAGAGATACAATGAGACATGCACAGGAGGAATACCCTGAACACTTTTTGTAGTAAACCATCCACGTTTTTGTAAAAACAGCAACAAAAGCCAGAATGTACACGAGCTCACCTATAAGTCAACCACCACACTCCTGCAAACAGACATGCCTCACCACATCTGGAGGCAACTGTGTGCAAAAGCAGACCAAACCTTCAATATATGCCATTTCTAAGACGGGAAAGGAACACACGAGAATGAATCTTTGTGTTATCTTTATTTTTTTCAAGTTTGGCATTTCATTTGCAAACTGCTCCATTCTCGTGGCTTAGAGTAGCTGCAGATATTGTTTAAAATGATGCTACTCCTTCCACGCTGTTGCCATTTTACAGTATTCAACTGTTTTTAAATGAAAAACACTTGCTAGTGCTTTCCCTCAGAAAATAGCTTCTTATATCAGGACTGTCTCTGAAATAATTGAGATTGCTCAATGCTAACCTAGAGAAAAAACGCCCTAGACACAAGGACATGGTAAATGACAGGATGTCAAAAGCAAAAGGGAGACACCTGCTAATTAATTCTGTCATCTGCTTACTACTCACCCACTCACATCACGTGGATATGAAGAATGTGGGACCTCATCTCATTGCAGTGGTGAAAGGATCAGAGAGAATAAAGCAGTAGCTGATCATAACAGTTCCAATTGAAAATTGGAAGGGAAGAGCACTGGGAGAATTGAAAACCCAAATTTAAATACAAACATGGAGGAAGGCCAAGATAGAATGCCAGATAAAATACCTATGGCAATTAAAGAGAAAAGACTGCATTAGAAGAAAACCAGAGTTTAACGCAGGGTGTTAAACAAAGGCAAACTGCAGACTTTGCACCCAAAGGCTCTTCTGTACTGCAGCACATTGAGAGGACTGATGGATGTCATTGCTGGTTTTGAACCTGCAGAGAAACTTCCCCAGTTACAGAAGAGGAAGGGCGGCAGGTACAGGCACGAGTGATAGCCACCATCCTTGCTGAACTCTGCTGGAAGGCTGCCAAAATGTGAACGAAGTCGAGGATTAATTAAACTATAAGCAAGCTACCACTGCTGAGCAAAACCTCCCCTCCGCCCTGTGTCTGAAACACCGAAAGGGGGAAGTGCAGAGATAGCACAGAAGCACCCATCACCCCTGAGGATGGCTTTGTGGTTCTAGAGGATTCCCTTTGATCTTTGCAGATCTCACTGCTCAGTTCACAGGGGAAAACCACACTGCTCCCGCTGTGCTGTAGACAAGCCCATTAAAAACACGGAGCCATCCATGGGGAAATTTTTCATATTTCTTGTCCTTTTTCCCATTAGAGTGAGCAGGGCCTACCACTGAGATACAGATGCCTGACTTGACAGTGCAAAGCCCACCTGACAGCCTTTCAGGAAATATTTGTGTGGAGAAGGGCTGTGAACATGGGAATCCACTTTTCTTTGAAAGTATATGCAATCCTTATCAATGCACATTTGCCTTCCCTCCTTGGGAGTAGGTACAAGTATCTGTAAAACGATAGCTTGATTTTCCAAGCATTTACATGCTTTTAATGAGTAGCTGCTTAAATGGTCCAGAAATTCCACACATAAATATTTGACCTCCAGGCTACAGTAATTACAGACCTTCCAATTATGGATTCTTTTTTTTTTCTTCTGCATTGCACTTGAACTGTTCCTTTTATTGCTGACTCCGTATCCTTTCCCACTGTTCCCCTATGGAGCTCCGGGTGACTGTGGGAAGTGACAGAGGGATCTGTACATTACCCTCACACATGAAGGAAAAGGGTCCATGTAGAGTATTTACAAGCCAGGGGGAGGAAGAAAAAAAAAAAAAAAAAAAGGCAAGAAATTGGGGGGAAAAAAATATGTGAAAAAGTTGCCTGTAATTTTAAATTTTCTGGAACAGTGGGAAAGGACACTTGAGCTTAACAATAGAGTCTACAGCTTAAGGCTTCAATAAGATATATATTTGCTCCTACTTAAGAGAAAATGCTGGCCTTTTGGGTATGTGTCAGTAACTATTGCATATATTTATGAGACAGAAGGTAGAAATTCTCATCTAATTGAAGCCATGCCAGAATTATATTTGCAGTGATAAGAAATTGTATCAATCACACTCTGATCATATTAAAGCTTTAATTACAAAGTCCTATGCAACTATGAACAAAGTTTGTTCCTCCATGAAGTTCAAGTTAAGGCACACATACCAGTACTTAAAAATTCTTGCTCTTTATAGCAGGAGATTCATTACTTTCAAAATATAAATTCTGTATCTCCCATATCATATTTGCAAAATGTGTTCTAAGCGTGTGTTACTCAGAGCTAGCAATATTACACCAGAATCAGAAAGGATGCAAGCAAAAAGTAATCTTTCCCTAAATAATAACAATCTTTTAAACTATCTGGACTAGCTAAAAATACACTGCTTGGAAAAGGAGGGTAGCTTTGAGGTAAAAATAGCAGAAACAAATAATATTTAAGACAACAACAACAAAAATCTCAAGCTATTGCTAAGAACTTGTGCAGAGTTTTAATATTTATACCCTCCTTTCCCAAGCAGAGTTTCAAAACACAAAGACGACGTGAAATTGATAACAAAGGAAAGATGCCAAGAATGTACAAAACAGAAAGAATTTCTACATTCCTTCTGTGAACATGGAAGTCCTCCCTCTGAAGCAATTTATCTTGGCTGATGAGGGATAAGTGAGCGTGCCCAAGACAAAACTTGTCGAGGACATGTTTGTTTGGCTTTTATTTATCTTGAAGTCAAAAGCACAATATATTGCCATGCTAAAGAGGGCCTTTCCAGATCTTCACTCTTCAGTGGGATGAAAGACGGAGAGAAACATTTATCCCAAAAGGAGGATAGATCTGTGACTAACTCTATACTTATCATAAATTTGTATAATAAATAGCCTTTGAAATGTCTCTACAAGCATACTAAGGCATTCTAAACAGATAAGACAAATAAAGACTCAAAACAGCTGCAAAGACAGAGGTGAACCAGTATGTCCCACCTCCTACAGTAGAATAATGGCCCGCTCATTGCTAGAACTATTAGACTATAGAGCCTCACTCCCTGCAGTGAGGTTCCACCCCAAAGAAATTTAGATCCTTAAATTAACATACATTAGTCACTTTGAACACACTGCAGCTAAAAATTCATGCCTAACTGGAAGAAAGACTTCCTTATATTTTCAGTTCCAGTCTGGCATACAATAAAAATCTGGTTTTGAAGGCTACGTAGTATCCAAAATCAGCATCTTCAGGGGTGTGAGAGCAGAAAATGCTGTTAGGGGGTAAGAAGATAGAATGGGTGAATTAGCATGTATATACTTTTTTTTTTTTTTTTTAATTTCTACTGTTCATGGCTCCAAATGGACAACAATTGACCTTGAAAGCTGCATTCCCAGTAAGACTAAACAGAGTACAATTAACTTTCTGTTTAAAACAAGATTAAAGAAGATCTCTGGAAGAGAGTGAGTCAGTGCTTTATTTCAGAGATAGGTATGAAAATTTATTCTGACAAAACTAAACAATATCAAGTGAAAAGTCAGGGAAAATGGTCTTGGAGCTCTACTAATCAACATTGCTTTTTTCCAAAATGGAAGTCCAGGAATTCCATCACCAGGGACTCTTTGTAGATGAATTACATGTTAAGTGACCAGTTCGAATCAATTTATTCATGCCACATGTTTGCCTTTTCATGCATTATAACTGATATTATTTTATATTTTTTAACTGTAGCTTGTTTTAAAATGCAGCGGGTAAAGAATTAATATACTGGTCACAGATTCTTCATTCTATTTTATACAGCCAAAATTTCAATGCAGAACTTTTGGAAATTGGGAAGTTGTGAAATGCTGAAGTGTTGCAACAATACTCCAGGGTAAATTTTGTGTTGCATATTCTTTTGAATGACTGACAACGAGAATAAATATAGCACTGTGTTAATCCTTTTCCTTGATTAAACTTTATTAATTCTAGTTACATTTATAATTTTATTAATCTCTTGGGATTACTAGTTTCAGGCTACTCAAGTTAAAATATATTATCTGATGCAATCATTTGTTGAACATAATGGGCTAAGTGATTACTATAGAAAATGAGTCTTCAGTACCTCAGGGGATGAGAATCTAGCAAGGGGATAGCAAGACATTGTTTTTTGTCCAAATTGTAACAGCTATGTAATATTTGCTATTACCCACCCATATACTCAAAACACATCATGCAGATGGTATTTTAACTTGAATCCATCTCATTCTCAGAACAGTCCACAGTGATTTTATTTATTTACAAAAAAGACACTGAAGAAAGAAGATATCCACTGAACTTGCGTAATTCCTGGTCAACACCCAGCATTTGCTTTAGGCTGTAGGAGATGTAGAAGACTCACAAGCTCTTGTTGGAGTATGCCAAGTCCTACCAATGTGAAAAGTTTAGCACGTTATTTTCAATCCTGGACAGACACACAGACACACACACACACATATATGTATTATTTTTTTAAGAAAATGAGAAGGGAAAATAGGAACACTTGGAACTCTCTGGTAATAAATGACATTCAATAGTTTGTTCACGACCTATATACTCTGGGAAGAACTGTCAGAGAGGTGAGGTCTCTGTCTTCCAGCAGTGAGGTGCCTAAATAAGATGCTATGAGGAATGTATCATTTTCATAGAATCATAGAATGGTAGGGTTGGAAGGGACCTCAAGGATCATCTAGTTCCAACCCCCTGCTGTAGGCAGGGACACCTCCCACTAGCACAGGTTACTCAAGGCCTTGTCCAACCTGGCCTTGAACACCTCCAGGGAGGGAGCAGCCGCAACCTGCCTGGGCAACCTGTGCCAGTGCCTCACCACCCTCACTGCAAAGAACTTCCTCCTAATGTCTAGTCTAAATCTTCCCTCTGCCAGTTTAAACCCATTGCCCCTTGTCCTGTCATTGCAAGACCTTATAAATAGTCCCTCCCCAGCCTTCCTGTAGGCCCCCTTCAGATACTGGAAGGCTACTATAAGGTCTCCTTGAAGCCTTCTCTTCTCCAGGCTGCAGAGCCCCAACTCTCTCAGTCTGTCCTCNACTCATTTTCTCCTCATGAGTGTCAGAAAAAAAAAAAAAGCTACAGTATTTCCATTTTCAGAGGAGAATCAACAGCAGAGTATTCCATATGAAATGTGTAGTCATGAAATAACATTTACCTTTTAAGCAGACATTGATTAGATGACACAAAATAAATGTAATTAATGACCCAGCAACAGCAGGCTCAGAGGGAAATCTTGAACTGTCTGCAGTGCAGCAAGTTGTACTTTACATTTTTGTACTGTATATTTTAGTTCTAAAGTAGAGAAATCCTGGAAAATGGTATCTTTTCACAAGATTCATATACAATGCAAAACATTCAGAAACAGGGTTTTGGGCTCTCTAAAATATAATGCTGTAAATCTTATTACAGACTTCAGATGTAATTGTTCTGCTGTTTGTCTCATAACGCTGTGCCTCTTAACTTTATATGGTTACAAAGGGGATTAATTTTGCTTCAGTCCTTTGTTTTCTTTTGCTAATAAAGACCAGACTTGTTTGTTCATTTTCTTTCAAGTACTCCTGTTTCTTATAGCATGAGCTCATACAGATGTAATACAGAAAATCAGTATAAAAATCTAGATGGTTCAGGTAAAATTCAAAACTTTGAATTACTTAAGACTGAAGTTTTGGGGTCATCCATCCCTCTTTTATTTCGCCTTATATTTCTCATATTCCCTTTAATATTTCTCTTCTGAATTTTACTTTTATTTTGAACTAATAAAAGTTTTTTTTCTTTCAACCTCACATGCTTTCCTCTCAGAATTAATTTTTTCTTTCCAAAATACCACCAGAAATTGAGAATGACTTCACATTACAGGCTTTAGTTCATCTGCCTCAAAGGCCATCTTGGCAACAAATCTAGAAAAGACCACTTCATCCTCCTCCAGATGAAGGGACAGGCCCCTCTGTAGTTTGTAGCAGATTTCCTATGTAGCATATCTAGATCAGGGCCAATAGTAGTAATTTCATTTAAATACAGCATCACATAATAGGGTTCAGAATGTAGGCTTACCCACAAGATTAAAAAAAAACAAACAAACCAACAAAAAAACACAAAAGACTATTTTGGAAAGTCAACTGGAGTAGAAATGCCTCCACATTTTAGAAATAACATAAATAAAAATTGAAATTATTTTGTGTTGCAAGCCTCTAACCTGTGCTGTGATCCCAAATGGAATAGCATTATGAACCAAAAGACCACAGTAAATAATGCATTCCTGCCAAAAGTGAGAGTAAACAGTCTCATAATTCATCCTTACAAATCAATGAAGTAAAAATGTGTGACTGAACCAAATGTTAAAGTCAACACAGATTTTGGTACCCTCTTCTGTTGCAAAAGTCCAAGATATTTCTTACAAAGAGCTGTATAGTTTATCCTGACAATATTCCTTTACATTCTCTATAATTCTATTTAAAGGAAGAAATACTGGTAAAGATAAAATTTTTTTAAAAGTCATGAAAACAGCTCCTTTCATTGTATTCTTCAGACAACACAGGGCCTTCTGGCCTGTAATTTCCTGGACTATGTACATATTCATGAAGACCTAATAGCTCTGACTTGTTATTGGCACAAATCGTCCTCAATGAGAGACAAGCTCTTAGAATGCAGAACTACCATTTAACCATTTTATACAGTTGTCTAAGGCAGGATGAATAAAGTTCAACCATTACCATGCTGTTTTAGTAGACCTTCATACAGTTTTTCTGATTTCATCTTTCCTTCCCCTCTAAATACGTAATATTCTAAGCAGCATACAACTATGCTTGTATATGCACTTGGTACTAATAAGTTTAAAGTAGGAAATGATGGTGATGTGATAGCAAATGAATGTTGGCAAAATGTCAAATGTCCAGTGTAAAATTTTATGAGCATGCACATTCCAATGTAATGTGGACACAAGCCATCCACTGTAGTTCATTTTGGCAGAAATATTGCAAAAATATAATTTTAGCATATATTACAATTCACTTATGGAAGCTTAAAAACACATTCATCAACCTCCCAAGAAAGGTCAAAGAAACACATGAGTATACCATATACAAAAGCAACTGGTATATCAGAAAAGACTGGCTGAAAACTGAGACACAGATAGCTGCATCAAAGCTGTTGCATAGATGTCTTATTGCTGACTGGACTAAAAGTAAATACAGCAGGGTTTCACACTGCCACAAATGTAAGCAGCAAACAATCAGATTTTAGGGCAGGACAGTTCAGCTAGAACCCACCAAACAGAAAACTACTTTTACACAATGTCTGAGAGTCATTGGTGTCAGTGAGATTTCTCAGGGGGTACAGTAATGAAAGCTTTCAGCTTAGTAAGTGTTGAGAGGTGCTGTGCTGATATAGAGGGGTTTGTACCAGTTAGGTTGGTGAGCAGTCAGGCACTTCTAAACCTCTATAAACAAAATCTGTGTACCAGTGACTTGATTACAGCATGGCACTCAAATATGCCTCAACAACATCTTTATAGATATAGACTTAAGTCTGCTTGTACAATATAGGTAATATACAGTGCACAATCACACCATGGCAGCAAAGCAAGCACATCACTGTTGAAATTTTGGTTAAATCATTAGAGTTGGTAGGTTTGAGAAAATGAGATCTCTTTATATTAACTGATTTCCTACTCCTAAATATATAGTCATTGGGAATCATAAGTTTTGAGAGTGCATGTAAATATTCATTATTATATCAATTCTTATTTATATAGTCAGTTTGCGTTCACTACTGAAAACAGATTTGCCACTGAGAATAATCCTGTGGTGTGCAGGATTTCTTCAAGTCCCAAAAAGTGCACTTATTCTTTAGTTTGCCAGGAAAACCTCACACCTGGAAGGGGAAACCTAATCAAGACTTCCAGAACTTCTGCCATAACTTACAACCCACTAACCCACAGACAAAACTCTCTTTTCAAAAAACATACGACATCCATCAAAGATCTTCCTCTTCCAGACTCATTAGCAGTAAGTGATAAAAGGCATTAACAAGGGAGATATCTTTAATGAGCTTGCACAGAGGTCTGTGGGTGTCTGCTAGCAGCCCAGCCCCTTCTTGTACTCCTTGGCCTCTTGTCTTATCAAAATAGATGTCTTCTGAAGCATGATTCTCTTCCTTCAGTTATTATCATCACTTTACAAGCTGTAAGAAAATAAACTAAAAACCAAAGAGATTTCTGCTAAATACCAGCTGAAGCCATTGTCATAGCTGCAGGAGAGTCTCCAAACACACCAATTAAGATGCTCCAGATGCTACTAGGCAACACTACTTTCATAGCAGAGACCATACTGCATGTGTGGTGAGCATATGGTATCTGCTGCTAGTGACTGCTTAATACTAGGCAAAACCAAATAGCCACTGTCCTTCACCAAGCTCAGCATGCCCACTATTCTCTTCCCAGGAGCACAAACCCATAGCTCACAAGACATGGCAAAAATTGAAGATCCTTAAGACTTGCCTTAAGGCCAGGAGAAGGTAATGAAACATCTTACTGGATCATACACCCACAAAATCTCTATCATAAACATTTGCTTGTCCTTTGGGTTAGTTTGAGGCAGAAGTTAATGGAGAAGACCTCTAAATGTGGAACAGAAATGTTAAAGTAACACTTACTGTAGAAGGTGCCCTGGGAACTCTGTCCAAGACACTTAAGAACCACCTCAATGACTTTTTCATTAGTCTCCAGAGCTTCCAAAAGTCTAGACTTCCTATCTTGAAAATGTCAGTATCAGACAAATTTATGGTGAGAAGCAAAGTTCATGAGATAATGGGGGTGGGGAAAAGATGATGCTGGAGAAAAAGGGGGAGAGAGAAAGGATGGGAAGAGAGAGAGATAATAAGTCTAGACTTTATTTTTAATATATCTTCCAATTTGTGACAATATCTGGACTTGAAAGCATCTGGCTGATCCTGAGCTCACAGGGAAACAAATGCAGTTCATAGACAACAGCATCAGTTCATCTGATTGTGATAGAAATTTAAAATTCCCCAACACTCCTCGATTTTTTCCACTTCAGATAGTTAAAGACCAGGGATTCATCATAGTGCACTTATAGCTAATTCCTAACTCAAAAAGAAGTGTTGATTCAAAGTTACAGAATGTAATATGGGTCATACAAAAATGAATAGGATGATAAACTAACAGAGTTTTCTTATGTGTGTCCTTCAGTCAAAGCTTTCTGCTTGGGACTAAAAGCAACTTAGATCACAGTCCTGCCCAAGGCTCCTTCCATTCTTATCAATCTTTTATTCATGGCTGTCTTGAACTTCAATTGTACTGTACAGTTCCTGAGAGCAAGTAATGCTTTATGAATTTGTCTGTTTCACCTGATGCATGGGCTGACTACAATGAGCTTCCAACCTGTTTGATTAACCAGAGGAGAAAAGCAGACCTGAAAACATTAAAGGGTTTTAAAATCTTCTTTGATTGTCATTAACTGATCTACATCTGCAAAAGGCATCAGAGAGAATAACATGATAAAACTAAAAGGGTAAGATGTTTGCAGAAGAATAATCCTTATGCTACAGACAGGAAATATTCGACTCAGAATGAAGTTTAATGAGGGCAAAATAAAGCCTAGGCATGTGGAAGTGCTCCTCTTTGAGGTTATTCTTTATGCCAATTACTCTTCAAAGGTATTGCATTAATGGTTTTGGCAAAAGATTACTATTAAATAAGATGAATACCAATGTTTTTGCATCTAATGTGCTCAGAAATGTTCTGCTCATCTTATGAGTTTGTCAGCCTTGTGTTTTATTTCTTCAATTCATACAGATATTGATTTCAGTTAAGTCAAAAATCTACCAATGGCTCAGTCTATTAATCTAGTTTATGACATGAAAAATGATTAAGTCACTTTCATTATTGATTTTTGTTTTCCAAGGATATTGCATGGGGAGAAAAATTGCCAAGAAATTCCTATTTCTTTCTTATTTCTTCCAAAGAGACTGATTTTATTATTTTTATTATTTTTATTATTACCATTTTCTCCCTGTTAAGGCTTAACCACTATCTTAATAGCTTCTTCTAATTTCATTCTAAAAAAAATCCTTTGCCTTATTGTGCTTCTGATATTAGTGCAGTGACAAAATAATGCAATTAATTCCATGATGAAGTTGAATTTTGGAACACAAAGAGAACACTTTTTGAGCAGTGAGTGCAAGATGGAGAGGCACATCCAAGTTGGGGTATTTGTCAGCATTTAACTTCTCACAAATTCCCTCAAAGCCAGTTCTGTAATCTTTTTCTCCCACATAAATTTTAATCATAGCAGTAAGCCATTTTATATATTTCTGGATACAGAAATCCATTTTTGCAGTTAGGAGATGATAGATACTTACCCCAAAAAATATTCCACTGTGACATAGGAGTCATGCAGAGGAATCTCAGAGAGGAGGAAGGTTTGCCACTCTGTGTTTCCTGACAGAACTACTTTTTAAAAATCCCTTGGAAGAGTTGGAGGAAACCTTTTTTGGGTGTAAGTATACCTAGCAAGGGACAGCCCAGGATGGGAGAAAGTAGCCTCTGGCAATAGGTGCTGATGTAAGAATCCCTGCTCCCCTAAAGTTTAGCTCAGTCCCCTAAAGTTTAGCTCAGGAAGGCATTTGTCCCTTCCAGATTATCAGGACTTTGACTGAAATAATAGCTGTAAAATGTAGGCTGATGAGTGATTTTTTGGTTACAGTAAGAATAGGTGACCATTGGGTTTAACCTTTTGTTTTCAAAACAGCTAAGTGACAGATAAGACCTTCTTGTTAACCCAAGTTTTTGTTTTGCTAGAGATTAACATCAACTACCTACTCAATATATTTAGAAAATACCTATATAAAAGATATGTCGCTGACAGATCAGAATCATAGAATGGTAAGGTTGGAAGGGACCTCAAGGATCATCCAGTTCCACCCCCCTGCCATAGGCAGGGACACTTCCCACGAGTACAGGTTACTCAAGGCCTCGTCCAGCCTGGCCTTGAACCCCTCCAGAGAGGGAGCAGCCACAACCTCCCTGGGCAACCTGTGCCTGTGTCTCACCACCCTCACTGGAAAGAACTTCCTCCTAACATCCAGTCTAAATCTTCCCTCTGCCAGTTTAAACCCATTGCCCCTTGTCCTGTCATTGCAAGACCTTGTCAATAGTCCCTCCTCAGCCTTCCTGTAGGCCCCCTTCAGATACTGGAAGGCTACTCTAAGGTCTCCTGGAAGCCTTCTCTTCTCCAGGCCGAAGAGTCCCAACTCTCTCAGCCTGTCCTCATAACAGAGCTGCTCCAGCCCTCTCATCATCTTCGTGGCCCTGCACCAGCACCTTGCTGGATTTGGCTTCCTCTCACTAGATCCTAGTTGCTTTGAATTACAGTTTTGAGCACTTTGTGTGTTTCCTGAGTTACTTAATGCACTACTTTAATGTTTTTCTATTTCCATACTAATTTCTACTGCTGTGCTCTCCATTTACAAATCCTCATTTTAGCTTTTTATATATTATCATTGGTTTACACTTTTAGAAGGGTTGCTAAAACAAAGGAGGACAGGATTATTATAATGATGGCAGAACATACCTTCCCTTGCCTATTAGGAAAAAAAAAAAAAAAAAGAGAGATAATTCATCTATACAATCAACATTTTATGTCTCTGATATAATGGCTTTTGTGCTGTTCTCCCTGCAATTATTCTGAAAATAAAATAGATGTACTATATCAACTACCACAACAAAGGAAAATTTGTATCTCTCCTTTATAAGAGTGTATTAAATTAGGAAAACAACATGGATTTGATTTGAAACCTGACTCAAACTGCCATATATCTGACTCAGTTTAAGTGCTTTGATCAGATTAGTCTAAGGAGCCATTACTGTATTTCTCCTGCTCTTTTTCCATCATACTTCTTTAGCACTGAAGAAGCATCCTGCATTTTGAAGTGCATCCTCAGCTAAAGAGATCTGCTTCCTATACACTCCATATACTGCTAAGAATTCTTGTATAAAATGTTAACAACATAATTTGAAAACAGATATTCTCTGTAGACATTTCAACACTAAGGTCTTCCAGTAATATTACTGCTTATTTAGAAGAAAAAAAATATTGGGTGTGATGGTTTTAAACCATGTAATCAATCAGAGGAATTATAGAATGGTTTGGGTTGGAAAGGACATTCAAAAGTCATTTAGTCCACAAATAAGAAATGCCTGTGCTACTCTTTAGCCTTTTTGTTATATTGTCTTTTGGACACTACTATAGTTCTTTAAGAGTTTTACCTAAAGCAGAGGAGGCAAGCAGCATTCCTGCTTAATCTGTGTGCCACTCAAGGGTCTGCTGTTCATTCCTGGGATCTGGAGAGACCAGAAGCCAGAGCTCTGTGGGTCACACTTAGCACAGAGGTTGATTTTTTTAACTTTTTTTTTTTTTTTTTTTCCAAGCATTAATCCTGATTTTGATTTTCAGGATATTCAAGAACTTCATGGTTCAGCTGAAAGAAGTATATTGTCCTATTACAGAAAGCGGGGGACAGGAGGGGAGAGTGAATAGAAAACAGTTCTCTGAAAGGCAGCCTCTCTTCTGCCAGTATAATTCCAAACTACCAGTTGAATTGCAAGTACAATTTCTGTTCCTTGCACTTCTAAGTGGACTTGACTCTGCATTAAAAAAAAAAAGTAGCTGTTTATGCTCTAAGGGAAAAGACTATTTAGAATAAGAGTATGCTTACAATTATGGTAATGCTCAGAAAGCTCAGTTATGAAAGGATTTGGGGTTTTCTATATATAAGTTGCAGTGTAATGAATTGTATTGAAAATGTATGATTTTTGCATTTGCATCACATTGCTCCTACTCTAGTTGAGAAATCTCATAAATGTAACTAAGCCAGATCAAGTTTCACAGAGAAAATTAGCCTAAGAAAAAAAAGCAGAATTTCCTTCCACTACCACTCTATTCTGCTTTCCTCATATACTCACATGAGGAGGATTGGGGAAATGTCAGTTATACAGAGAAGACAGACATTAGGTCCAAACTTGAGAATTCATGCTACACGTAGACTAATTATTTAGAAACAGAGCTTTAACAGTCCTGGTATTCATCAGTTAAAAATATGTCTCTATTTAAATTCACAGAAATTGTGAAACATGTCATATTTTGCCTTTACTTTTTACTTATCCTTTGAATTTTTTATTTCATATGCAGAAGAATAAAGATTACCTGTCAAAATAAAGGGCTGTAAGAGTGAAATATACAGCGTGTACTGTGGGAAAGCACTTGTTTTACTTACAGGCTCAGCAGCTGGTGTGCACTACTGAAAAGTGCTTAATTTAATCACCTGGAAAAATAAAAGAGTTTATGGAATATTTCAAGTGAAGACATCTTGAGTTTTTCATATCCTTAGTGTTCTGTCTTTATTTTAATATTCATAAGTTCACTGAAAATTGCCACTTCCTACACTAGAAAAGTTTGATTTTTAACTTTCTTTCCCACTCAATGTAACATTTACACAGCAAGGAAATCAAGATGTCTTTTAAATTCAGTATCCAAGCATTCCATATTAAGCTGCATTGCTTAATTTAATATCTGTACAGCACTGGTAAACATTTTAAACAATAGATTATGTAGCCTAAGGGACAAAGCTATAGCATTCAGAAGGTGGTATAATAGGTTTGAAGGATGACTGTACACTTGAGAGGAGGCAGAAAAACCAAAAGCAAGGAAATCTTTACCACAATTGCCAGAAAATAATGCAGTCACTATGTGAGCACAGCCTCTGGCACTCACTTCTGTCAGGACAGGAGAGAAGTCTACAGCACTGTCATGGTCCACAGCCTACAAATGTTCCCAATGTAGCTTTGTATTCAAAGCTTTTGACAAAAAAGGTCAACAGCTGTGGTTCACTGAGAGTCTGGGGGCAGTAATTCTGTGTTTCAATGAGATAAATGACAATAGTTTTTCAACAAGAGAAAGAACAGAGAGAGAGAAGAGAAACAGCAAAAATGGAAAATAAAATTAGCCTTATTTCATTTCCTTTCTACATTACTGGCAGGAATAAAAAGTAAAGCATCGTTCCAAATTCCCTCAAGTGCTTGAAATCATTCTTCAAAACGAAAGGCGTTAATTACCTGCAGCAGTTACACTCAACCAATGTAACAAGATTTCATTCAGCCTGTCTTAATCTCCTCATAGCTGCTATCACTTGCCTTCATTTGGGTAGTGAAGGGAGGGCAGGGGTGTTGTTATTAAAAGATTCTATCTGAAATTTGCAAAATAAGAAATTTCTTGAGAATCAAGTGAAATAAGCTCATTAATATCATACTTGCACATACATTTGAAATTCTGTTGTTAATGCTGGCACTGATGGCAAAAGGTTCTACGACTACAGCACATGACACTGCGAACTGCAAGTCTCACCTCCAGAATTGACATAAAAAAGTGGTGTCCAGGGAAGACAAAATGTTTCATAGATTATATTAGCATTGCCACCTAGGGTGAATCAAAAAAATATCCTTCTGCAGGTTCGAACTAAACAGCCCATGAAACTTCAGCACCAAAACATTTAGTAGATCCAGATGTTAAGAATTTAAAATGAAAAATCCTTCTAATCTTTCCTTCTACACTTACTCTACTGTTTTCCTACCATTCCCACCACTTCATGACATGCTTGGGATTTTTCACAGGACCTCAAAAGTTTCAGCTCAGCTAGGGAACCAATGGAGTATCTTTCCACTCTCTTGCTCTCCATAATGTCTTTCACCCCTTAGAACACACCTTCTAACACTGACCACGCCAGTCATCTGCATGAACCTTTTTGCTTCAGTGGCTACCAGCAGGCCAAGTAACAAAACTTTCTCTCCAATATGATCCCTAAGAACTACATTCTGTGATCCTAATGCATATTTTCCTCTTCCTGTTCTCAGATTCATAACAAAGCCAATAAAAAAAAAAAAAAAAGAGGGTCTATTCATGGAATCAGTTCCACATATACTTGTCTTATGGAGGTGAATAATCCCACTGATTTCAAAAGAATGACAAATGTGCATGAAGTTCAACACAAGTGTAACTGATTGCAGGCTCGTGGACTGGATGCTGATCCCAGGATTTGGCTCCAGCAGCACAACCTTATGCTGATAAGTCTTATTTTAATATTAGTAAAGGGGATATGGCACAGAACGTGTCTGTTAAAAGGTTTAAAATACATGTGTATTTTATTTAAGTAACGTTGAATTTCTGGGCAACCTCCCTAAATTCCTTTAGTTTGCTGAACAATTAGAATCAGCTTTGGCATTCTTGTGTAGTGACGCAGCAGAGAATTAAATGACTGACCATATGTATACGAAATGTATGTAAATTAACACAAACATGTAGTAACATTACACATATAAAAGAAAAAAAAATAACAAAAGTATATGTTGCTTTGTGCATAGAAGGTTCAACGCTGTGGTAGAAAACCTGCTGTGCTTGTCTGTGAATTCATGGTAATTGGCTTTTTATATGGAACAAACATGTTTAAAACTTATCAAAAACATTTCTTCAAAGAAAGTGCACATCTGTTCACTAAATCTGATCTGAGTTTGGACACTGTACTGCATCCTTCAAAACAGAGATTTTTCAACAAAAGTTTTCCTAATTATCCTCTTATAAAGATAATTTTTATACACTGTAGGACACTAAAGCTCAAACTAGTAACATGTATTGAAAAGGAATGCTGATATTTATCTGCATGCCCAGCCACTTTTCTGCAAGAGTCAGAAACCAACACACAGAGATTTGAGTCATGGTGTTAGTTGTATATAAACCTCTCCACTTAGAGAACCCCAGAAGTATTGTAACACCCACAGACAGATATCACCCTGATAACAAAGCAAGCCCACAGAAGTACAGGCAAACTAGGTGATTCGCTTTCTGCTACTGCACTGGTGCTGTTATCACAGTATCACACAGTATNGAGATACTTGACCTAGGTGCTAGTGTGATGCCAGTCAGGGCAGCGTGGCCCACAGACTCAGATGGAGTTCCTAGCAGAGGAAACAGAACTTACATTTTCTTGATTCTCTCCATGAGCAAAAGGCAGTTGTATCAACACAACAGCCTGAAACAATCCTACACATGCAGCACTGCTGGTACTGTATCAGAGAGACCCATACCTGAACCAGCATACAGGGAAGTAGTCCTGCTGCACAGCCACCATCAGGGAAGCGGCCAAAGTGTGACCCTTTAGAGCAGGGTGCTGGCCTTGCTCCAGCCGGTGTGGGCCAGCGCTAGGAATGCTGCACTCCTTCTCCCTTGTTATTCAGAGTTCCTTAAATTGGTACAATGCAATCTTTTGGAAGGGTGAATGCTTTTGAAACTACTGCATTTGTAATTGCGAATCTTAGTTGCAGGTTCTTTTTAAAGAAATAAGTATAAAGGCTTTGCTTTCATGCAAAGTGAATTTTTAAATACATCAGCAGTAGAACTGGAGAAAAAATAAAGTTAACCTGCAGTCTGAGAGAAACCACTAATCTGGAAGAAGAAAAGAGCTCAGCAGGTCTTTTGACTTCAGGTCAAAATTTCCACAGGCCTTCTGAACCCAGATCATAGCATTTATGCATGTATGGTGACCGACTACAGATTTTCATCTAGTCAAAGGCATTTATTTTCTTAATTTGTAACATATAACAAGGAGATAGTGAAAATAGTTTGTAATGTCCACCAAATGAAAATTTGTCAAACATGGACCACATTGATCCCTCACAAGAGGGGACATGAACAATAAGTGGACTGAAAGCAATTATTTCTCAGAAGCACCTCTCCAAAAGCAACACCAATTTTTCATTGAAGAGCAAGGAAATGTCAAAATGAAAGTCCATCTCTATCTATCCAGATGATTTACACATCACTTAGGAAAAAAACAAACTAGTATAGTCCATGATCTAAAAATGGTAAAATAAGGTTATGTTAACACGTCTGCTGTTACAATAATTTTCTAATTACCTTCACAACACTGAAAACTCCTAATGAAAAAATATAGCCAGATATTAACATTGGTTGAACTCATAAGCAAAAGCAATCATCCTTATTGTCAAAACTTCATCTTCACTGTGGGCAATCCTAATCAATAAGGAACATTTCCATTGGGTTTTGGTAGGCAGTAAGTAGATTAATATCAAATTAATTTGCACTTGTTCTTTGCATACCTTATTTACCCATGAACTGGTCCAAGGTCTCACCTGCTGCTGGAATTGCCAACTGGATTCAAAATCAGAGGAGATCTCTGGAATTTAAGAGTCGCTATTAGGAAGCTGGACAGCTTCCAGGACACAAGATATGAACTTGACCCTCTGATCTACAGGCAGCAGTTCAATACTTCTAAAGGAAGGTGGGTTTGGTGTGTTCAGCAGGAACTGAAACTTGCAAATGTTGCACACAATCCTCTCTGCCCCATCCGCCTCCCTAAAAAATTTCCAAAACTAAACCCAGACAAACTACCACATATTAATAAGAGAGGGAAACAGTACATAGTTTGCATCAATTCATTCTTAGTTGTACAGGGAGTGGGAAGTAGAGCTGACATCTGAAAATTATCTGGAACACACAGAATATTTAATATTGTACCTGGTTCTTCTGTCAGAGATTTTTATATATGAAAGTTGAATTGTAGAGCTAAAAGGAAAGATACCACTCTCTTATTCAAGCTGCAATAGTAAGAATCCAGTTGTTTTTTCCAGCAAGAGTCACAGTAGGTCATGCACAAGGAGGAAATGTACTGAAAGAACTTCCTATATTTGTGTATGTGCTGCGAGTGCACAGATCACCGATGATAGAGGTAACGGTGGTCACAGATTTTGCTGTAAAACCATTCAGATCAGGAAAATTAGCCATTTTTCTGTTTGAAAATATTTTTCTAACACACTATTAAACCAAAATATAGTTCTTTTTTTTCACTTTCAAGCAGCCTTTAAGGATGGACTTTCATTCTTGAGCAGATCTCTTCATCACAGTTATATGTCACTGCAGATTTATCAGTTTAGTTATGGCATCCAAGAACGTCTATGCAGCTGTTTTTGTTACTAACAACCTATCCTGTGGTAGTGCTAAGTTAAAAGCTTTCAAAAGAATGTCATTTAGCTAACTGCTAACTGTTCAGCAGCTTGGATTTACATAGCATAGCAGAGCTATTACTGTATTTGACAGCATGCTTATTGGAAGTCATACATGACTGAGCTTTGATATTTATGCTATGCACTTTTACCCAGAATGAAAGAATGCAACCCATGCACCAGCTAATTTCCTGTATTCTACAGTTTAGTCTCTTAATGGCAAGTTTCATAGTATGTAGAAAATATTAATCATTACTAATTGATTTATGGCAAACTAAAAAATTACTTTGTTAGCTTCAAGAAATTTAACATTTGCCATTAGGTATTTCCAGATCTTCTCTTTCCAGACTGAAGGCACAGAGCGGAAATGCAGAATAGAAACTGAAAAGTCTGTCTCTCGTGAGTGACACAAAAAGCAGGGAAGACATCAGATGGCTTTGTGATTGGCATTGTTTCCACGCTTCAGTAATCCATTCCTTGCTAAGTACCAATCTAAAGCTGCCAGGTACTACTTTTCAGAGATTGCTTATGTAAAATGTTTTAAACTAGTGTACTTCTAACTCATATTGTGAGTGGATTTAATAATTAACTAAGTATCACTAAGCAATTTGGCAGTCTCAGCCGACTTCAATTTATACTTTTTTTCTGGTTGAAAGGGAAAACAACTACTATACTTGTATTACTCCCAAATCTTAAAACAGACACAGGCTAATTATAAACTTAATATTCAATACAAATAAATGCATTTCAAGCAGTCTGCATCAAGTACATTTATAAATATTAAGCAGCAATTTAAAATAATTTTTAATTGCTGATAGAGTCTAACTGATTGATGAAACATTACTCTGGAGAGCACTATAAAATTCTGCTCTTATTTCTTTAATCTAGTCCCTGGATTCTTGTTACAGGTTCATGCAAAACCTTATAAACAATGGAGGATATCATCATATAAAATGGACTCCTTCTTCACTCATGATAAGCAAAACCTTGTTTAGAAGATGAAGGCTTCAGGGTTTACCAAAAAATTATTATATGGGTATCTATGCAGAAAAAGGATGTTTAAAATTCTGTATGGGAACAGTAAATCTCTCAATAGAAGGATAAAAGGAGATACTGAAGTTCTGACTTAAATAAGAGAAAGCAAAAACAGAAGAAGAGATACAGATAGATAGATAAATAAATAAAGTAAATAAATAGAAATAACACCAGCTAGGGAAAAAATAATGAAATACTAGGAAGTCTGAATATCCCACACAAATCAATACAGAGAAAGCTTTGGCTTAGGCTTCTGGAAACCATAACTCAACAAACTTACAGTGGTCAAACTGGTAGCAGACATGACAGCTATTTCCTGTCCAGTTTCCATTTATTTTGGAAATACATTTACTAGATTACTAAACTGATGTGGAAAATTCTGCTAAGTAAGCAATTCTAGTGAAGACCTTTTTTCCCTCCTATTTATTATCGACATTAAAGTAATGCCTAGAGGCTGTAAACAGCATTTGAACCTAGAAATAAGTTTAGATAGCTCTTTGTGCAGTGTTGGCTAATCTTGCTTAAGACATATGTATACATGAAATGAACATGTGTATACACACACAAATGCAAACTCACAAACACAAGTCATTCCTGTTTAGTACACATGCAAACAGACAGATCTTATTTACGTATTCAGAACTCTTCTTTTACACTATAAGGATCATAAATATATATATATATGCATATNGAGATCTGTTGCTTTCATAAGCAAGGTCCATAGTACTAATAGAAATAGGCATCACACAGAGAATCATAGAATCATAGAATGGTCAGGTTGGAAGGGACCTCAAAGATCATCTAGTTCCAACCCCCTGCCATAGGCAGGGCTACCTCCCACTAGTTCAAGCTGGCCTTGAACACCTCCAGGGAGGGAGCATGCACAACCTCCCTGGGCAACCTGTTCCAGTGTCTNTATATAATCCCATAACCTCTGGTCCATTAAGTGGGCTGAGTAGACACTTCCTTTTTTAAAAAATAAATAAAGGAAAAAAAAAAGCTATCTAGCACATAGCCCTATGAGGAGAGGCTGAGGGAGCTGGGATTGTTCAGCCTGGTGAAGAGGAGGCTCAGGGGAGACCTTATTGCTGTCTACAACTACCTGAAGGGTGGTTGTGGCCAGGAGGTGGTTGCTTTCTTCTCTCGGGCAACCAGCACCAGAACAAGAGGACACAGTCTCAAGCTGTGCCAGGGGAAGTTTAGGCTCGAGGTGAGGAGAAAGTTCTTCACCGAGAGAGTCATTCGCTACTGGAATGGGCTGCCCAGGGAGGTGGTGGAGTCACTGTCCCTGGAGGTGTTCAAGGCACGTTTGGACGTGGCACTTGGTGCCATGGTCTAGTCTTGAGGTCTGTGGTAATGGGTTGGACTTGATGATCTTCGAGGTCTCTTCCAACCTTGCTTATACTGTGATACTGTGATAATCATCTGAGATCTGTTGCTTTCATAAGCAAGGTCCATAGTACTAATAGAAATAGGCATCACACAGAGAATCATAGAATCATAGAATGGTCAGGTTGGAAGGGACCTCAAAGATCATCTAGTTCCAACCCCCTGCCATAGGCAGGGCTACCTCCCACTAGTTCAAGCTGGCCTTGAACACCTCCAGGGAGGGAGCATGCACAACCTCCCTGGGCAACCTGTTCCAGTGTCTCATCACCCTCAACGCCAAAAAATTAGCGCTATTATTTTTATCCTGCTTCTCCTCCTTTTTACAAATTCATTACATACAAAGAAAAAAATAATGTTACATATATTTGTTAATTATCTGATTAAGTATTTTGAACTTGGAATAAAGTAGGCTTTTGTTTTGTTTTGTTACTTTCTCATCTTCGTGGCACTGTAGCAAATAACGGATCAGGACTACAGTAAAAATCTTTAAGTAGGATTTTTCCTTATACTTCATGTTAAAAGACATGAAGATGTGGTTTCATAGCAGCTCTGTTAACAAGGCAAGTAAGAATGCTCTTCATCTCTGCCTGGAATTGCATAGTACGTTGTGCTGTGGCTGACAAAGCCACAGATATTGCCAGCCTAGACACATAGCTTGCCGTGTAGATCACTTCGCACATTGTGACATTTAAAGTTTTGTATCTGTGTCTGCAATCTGAATGAGAGGGAAGACAGAAAGATAAATCTCAGTTCCAGGTTGAGATCTCTATTAAGTCTTCCTCAATCACCATCTCTCTAATTGGCATTTTTCAAATAGCAGGAGGAGATGCCTGATGTCTAGTTGTGTGGTGCTGCATTAAAAGGCCACCAGTAAGAGCATAGCCCTGTTAGAGCAGGACAGTGTGCGCTGTCAAAAGAGATATTTCTTTTTTTTTTTCTTTTTTTTTTAAAGCAAAGAAATAAAAAACTTACAGTGTCAGAAGCAAAAACCTTCAAGGGAAGAAGAGAAACAGAAAAAGTCTTATTGGTTGTTTTTAAAGAGTTAAATGTTAGCTATACCACCATCAGAACAAAAGAACAGGATAAAAGAGGGCTGTATGACTGGAAAAAACGCCAGAGACCTAAATGGCTCTGAATCATTCTGGTGAAAGGAATCGCGCAACAACAGCATTTTTCTCCATGTATCTCTAAATTTCACATGTGTTTTATAAGTAAAGGGCATATATTTAAGAAATTCCTCTGTGCAGACTACGAGGCTAGGATTATAATAGTCATATTGTACCTGTGGCAGTCTGAACTAGCCTGCCACAAGCTGATCTGGAAACAGAACGCATAAATACAAGAGATACCAAGGAGATTCAAAGCTAGATGTAATGTCGTGTATGACATACCAGAAATATATTCAAGAGGACAGATTTAGGAGACAGGGCCTGGAAGTTTTCATTTCAATGGAGCCGAGGAGAACATAAGTGCTGTGTAGTACCTTGCCATCAGCTGATGATCATGATTTCAGTGAGAGGCCAGCTTTTGTTCTTCCATAGGTTCCTGGATGGGATAATTCCCAGATACTTTTTAGAAACCTCAAGTACTTTCCTGTTTTGAGAGGTTTTCAGAGATGTAATACACCTCAGGTGTCCATGAGCTTTCTGTAGGATTATTGTTTTGGAGGATTCTTGGTTGTACAAGGACTAGGAAAATGCATATAGAACATCTTAAGATCTGTTTCTTCCTTTCTGTATCTGTATCTGTTTCTTTTTTTTTTTTTCCCCAGTGCTGTAATATTTGCCCAATGCTCCATTTTCATCCTGAAGAACCATACCTACTGTAAGAACTTATTTGCTAATATTCTCAGTAACTATTTTTAAAAAGCTTTACAGAATTAAGAAATAATAAGCTTCAGGTAGGTACTAATACATTTATTTATGCATTCCTTTGTTCCTTTCAGGTAAAATCTGATTTGGCCCTGTATCTCTCTGTATCTTGAAGATAAATGGGATTATTTAAAAAAAAAAAAAAAAAAAAAAGTTTTGGATTAAGCCAAACACAGCCTGGTGAATGTAACAACAGTTCTTATTTACACACAATTAAATCAAGGCTGTATTTTAACTACACAGTTTTAAGGGTTTTCTGACATTCTGGGTAAAATTGATTCTGTTAATTATTTAGGTGAGATGAGAAACATTCAGAGTTTTGATTCTGGTTTATACTGAAGGACATAACTGTCCTTGCTCTACCTTCATTGTTCAAGAAAAACATTTTTAGACGTTTATACTGAGAATATGCTCTCAATTAGTTTACCTAGCACTACGTTTTTATTCATCAACAAAGTGCTAGCAATTAAAAGCTCATTATGTAGCCAATAGAATGGTTTGTCCAAAAATCAAATACCTGTTTACTAGAGAAATAGAGAACAAGGGCAGGAAGGAACAGGTTTTGGTTATCTAGAACTGAATATATTTAAACAAAGAGGTTAGTTAATAGCATCTCAGATTTTGATTTGTTTTACATGGAATGGATTCTATCCTACATCAAGGATGCCTGTTAAAAAAAAAAAAACACAAAACAAACAACAAAAAACCTCCATACCTTTAGCTGAAGAAATGCTTTTCAATTTAGGAGCAGGTGACAGTAAGATATCTCCCAAGGGCAGAGTATCTAGACTTAATGTGAAACTAAACAACTCTGTTATGATGAAAGCTAACTGTTAACATGCAGAAACCGATGACTTAACTGTTTTACAAGAACCATTTAACATTTATCATCACTTTCTGCATGTTAACATTTAGAGAAGGGAAATAGTTACATAAAGCAAACAAGTCTTGCACATCATAAAAAAGATGCACAAACTTCTTAAGATGAATGTACCTTTAAGAATGATGTCTCTGCAATAAACGGTCAGCAATAATGGGTTCCCATAAGCAGGAAATGGCATTATGAAAAGAGGGACTGATTATTTTCATCCCTGATGACAGAAACTACATACTTTCTATTTTTCTATGTTCAGGGTAAAGTCCACCAGGCTGAGCACCTGCATGACCAACTAACAGGAAATTTTAAGGTCAGAACAGAACCGCAAAAATTACTATAACGCAACTGTTAGAAAATTTCTGTGCCACTGGAGAACAGTAGGAAAAAGCTGTAGAGGCAAGAGACAGATGACATAACCTGAGAAAGTGGGGGGTTAAGTTTGGAAAAAAAGAGAGTTTGAAAAGCCTGCAGGTTTCTAATGAGGAAAGAGGGGGAAAGGCTGGAGATAGTCTTGAAATTAAATCAAATTAAGGCAAAAGCCTGGAAGGAATATTGCAACTGGAACAGATTGTAAAGGGAAAGGAGACAACAGCAGAAAGACCACATAAGAGAATGAAGAGCCACTAGAGGCTACAAGAAACAATGTATTGAAATGCTGGATGAAAACTGTTGAAAGATCAGTTCTATCAAAATAAGGATAAAGTGCTTCCTCGAGTCAGGTAGCCAAAGCTGAATATGAGGCATGATTAGATACTAGTAACTGGAGTACTGCAACATTTGTCATTTAGATAAACTGTGTTAAGGACTTGAGGCTTGCCAGGAGTGGTTGGCAGAAGACAAGCTCTAAGTGTTCAAGAACACACCTAGGAGTCAAATTTGGAAAGATACCACAGTTGAGGGTAAGAATATAACATGATGGGGACAAGACAAACTGATATTCTCATTTATCCTATGACGCCTAGGGCAGGAACCCTCAGTACTTCAGGATTGTGCCTTACAAATCCTACACATACTAAATCACATGAAAATTAGTTAAAACAGAACCAGTTTTAGGAACACATGCTAACTTTTAAATATGCCTTTAACTGCCTATAAGAGAAATTGCATGTCTGTTTTGCAAAGCACCATTTCCAGAAGGGAAGCTTGCTCCCACTGAAACACATTGAAACATTTGTGTTCAGGTGAGTCATTCGTTTCCTTGTTGCAAGCATTCACCGTTCTAGATTCTGCATCTATAAGAAAAACAAATTTGTAGAGACATTTATTATTATATCATTTCAATAACACACAGAAAAAATTAATCTGATGGAAATGTGCAGCTCTGTCTTGTGCAACAAAAGCCTGTTTATGAATTATGACTCCATACACAATGCGCCTTGGGGATCGCTCCTGTTTGAATCTAATACTTTTGCACATATTCTGCCAAGGAAATGATAGGTAAAAGAATGACACTATCAGGTAAACTATAATTTCATATATACTTTGGGTGTTTTACTTACTCAGTAGCCAGCTTCCAAAGGTTCCACAAAAAAATTAGTACACATAGCTTAAATATTTGTCTGCAAATAACACTGGTTAAATAACTCTGCAACATCTGGTTTCCTTTTCTGTTTGCTATTTGAGCACTTTTTCTGAGTATAATTAATCCTTATAAAATGAGAATAAAGCAAGTTATTGTCTTCTGGAAACTAATGAAGTATATTACAACTACAGACAAAGGGACTGTACCTCATTCTGCACAGCAGAGATGCCCACAAAGAGAAAAAAGAGCTTATGTTAACATAAAAATGGTACTTGGAGCTCAGAGGTCTAGATTCACTTAACAAATTTAGCAAAAGGAAGTATTTAAGAGTAACCACATAGCTGAAGTGGAAAATTTCAGGACAGTTTGAAGAGATGGGGAAAAAAAGCACAGAGAGACAAGACAGGACACTTTCCTTCTGTTTTGATTTTCTGTCTTGAATCAAGTCTCTATGCCAACTCAGCCTGAATTTGTGGGGCTGGTGGAGATAATCAGTGGGGGGGAAAAAAACTGTGTGTGAAAGGTGCTTCTATGGGAGCTGTGGCAACATCACAACTATTTGCATTTTTATTACAGTATTGATTTAAGACTAAAGAAAGGTTTTGTTGTCTCTGTATCTGTCAGCATGCACAGGAGAACAAAGCCACACTCTCTTAAGAAATTATCTTTGAATTTAGGATTCATTACTGTAACATTTCAACCAGCAGAGCTTGAAAGGGTAGCTGAAGACCAAGCCATTTAAAAAAAGCTCAACATCAAAAACTAATGCCTAATTATGGAGAGCATTACTAACGTATCTCAATCTTTCTTTTATAAACCAATAATGCTTTTGCCACTGATTCCTGTGATCATAAGTTTAACATTAAAAAGTCAATGATAGTCAATGAAGGTCTTGCAATGACAGGACAAGGGGCAATGGGTTTAAACTGGCAGAGGGAAGATTTAAATTGGATGTTAGGAAAAAGTTCTTTACAGTGAGGGTGATGAGACACTGGCACAGGTTGCCCAGGGAGGTTGTGGATGCTCCTTCTCTGGAGGTGTTCAAGGCCAGGTTGGATGAGGCACTGAGTGACCTGTACTAGTGGGAGGTGTCCCTGCCTATGGCAGGGGGTTGGAACTAGATGATCTTTGAGGTCCCTTCCAAACTTACCATTCTATGATTTTATGAATCTTGTTGAAAATAATGTTGCACTCTCCTGTTCTGACAAGAATGGAGAAACGAGTTTATGTTCTCTCACATCTTCTTTTTCTACTTGATAGAAAAATATATGGAAAATGAAAAGTCATACTAAACCTAGCTAAAGCTTTCTTTACCACTGGGTCCAGTTCAGGTACTTGGTCTGCACATAAAAATAAAATATAGGGTGGATTTTTATCATCTCCCCAAAATTCTGCAACCTCATGAAATTCATCAAAGAAGATTCATACTGATCAGTTAATTAAGTCTCTGTAATGCATAATAAAATATTATGCATCTACTTTCCATTTTTGTTTTGAAGCTTGGTCTGATTTTGCCTTATAAACACAAAGTGAACCTGCCTTTGTTTATGGAAGACACCTTTTATAATCATAGCTTATTTTATGTTTCAATTACATACTACCCACCAAAGGATCCAGGCTTTACTGAAGGGGCTGGTCCAACCTATTAACTACCTACACAAACTACAGTTTGAATCACAGACTCCAAACCACCACAAAGAACTTGTCTTATTTTAAGGAAGCCTCAGCAGGGGTGTCTCAGGATGCCTTCAACATTTCTCAGCATTTCAGACTGTATAATACATATGTAAGAAGAGTGAGGAATGTACATAGGAGAGTCACACAACCATAATATTCTAGAGTACAAATGCCCACTTTATATTTGGTTTAATAAAACTTTCTTTTTACAACTCTCTTAATTGTCTCTTAAGAATAGAATCTAAGCTTGCTGCACACCTTGACAGGTACTAAACTTTATTTGCACAGATCAAATTAAAACCATGAATTTCCATTACCAGCTTGGACTGGCAATAAAGCCAAGTACTCCAGATACACCATATTACACTGCCTCCAAAAATCAGTTTGCATTAAAAAAAAAAAAAAAAAAAAAGACATTTTCCTGGAGAAAATGTCAGGTTTGCACTTTTCAGTATACTTCATATTTCTGCATTTTTCTGCACCAATTTGCTAAGGAACTATCTACCAAATTATTCCTACTTTTATGTTGTTTGGTGTTTGTTTTTAAGTAGAGTCATAAAGATATTTCCATTTCTTGCTATTTCCAGCTGGAGTAAAATGACGGTACTTCCAAGAGAGAAAATTACCAGGGAATCTGTTCTGCATTTGTAGGCAGGAGTGAGGCACTTTGAGTGGAGAAGAGGAATTAAATTAGCCCCAGATATAGGAGCTGAATACTAGCCATGTGTTTTTGAAGTGAGTATCTGCAAACCCTTTCCTATAGATCCTTTGTAGTCTGAACTTTATACATATAAATATAACAATATAGGTATAATCTTGTAAAAAGTTTGCTGCCCTACAGCAAGCATAAGTCTATTCAATTTTTAGGGAAAACACTTTTTTTTTTTAACTCCCACTTCCAAAGGGACCATTGGTCTTTGAATAAAACATTTTTACCTCCCCCTACAGCCACCAATTTAAAATGAAAGCATATTCCATGTTTAAGATTCTATATTTACTTAGTTTAAATATTTATGGGTGAGATGTATATACAATATAGAATAAAACAGAAACCAGATTCATTCCTTAATGAGTGAGAAAGAATAGACATCGTATGGGGCAAAAAGTACTGCTAGAAATCATCACTGCTTCTTTAAAGTCAGGAACCATGAGAAATAATAAGTCTTCTCAACTACTGGACAGAATAACAAAACCAAAAGAAAGTGTTTTCGTTTTTCTTCTATATTATCAGATTTTTATGACACAGGTTAGAATGTTCAAAAATGTGTTTAAATTTATTCAGCTGCTCTCATAGTTTCACGTTTCACTGGGCTGCTACACTGTATTATGTTCCCATATGACTGGATTAAAGCTATCTAACAGGCTGGTTAAGTTATTAGTCCAGCATCTGAATAGTTGCTCAGAATCTTCTCCATCAAGTATTGCCAGTTGCAAAAGTCATATTGGAATCTTTTCTTTTTCTTTTTTTTTTTTTTTCTTCTTCTTCTCAACAGGACATCAATAGCATTTGTCAGATCAACACTTCTAAAGACTGTTCTTCCTCCAATAACACCGACAAACTAAAAACGGTGCTAAACCCAGTTGTAAAGGGATTGACAGCCCAAGGGAGAGGTAATGGGATACAGAGACTTTAACCTTTAGGTCATCAATTTAAATTCAGCTCAAGTTGATCATGACCAACATTCCCACATGATGAATGTTTGTTAGCCTGTGTAAAGAAATAGACACAATAAATATTGGTGGACACATTGCCAAGGTAACTGATCCCTTTTGGTAATCTCAGAAGAATACCTTCATACTGATGGAGTAGAAAACAACCCTGATTCCTGTAGTTTCATGAAATCCATCATTGACTGTGTGTTTCAAAACAAAGTCCCAACCATAATCAAATTACTTATAACAGGTTTGGGATTTTTTTTTTTTTTCCATTCAGTAGATGCACATTTTAACTAGAAGCATCTTCAACAGTGATTGCCACTGAATTCACTGTCATACCAATGCATAAGGTGAAAGAACAGAGATAGAAAAGTATATCAAAAAATGCCATTAAATTAATCGCTGTTATATCTGAAGTACTACTTCTAGGCAGGTTTGGCTGAACTGTTAAAAGTATGGTTACAGGAAAAACAGAGAAAAACCTGAGCGAGCTGACAGGAATAACCAGAGGCATGGAAAGACAACTCTATATGGAGTCTGAGATTGAGATTTAGTTTAAAGTCCAGATTAATAAATGCTGCCTGCTATGAATATATAAAATAATTATTATTACAGGCATTGCTTCAGAGCCTGAGGGTTATGAATAATACTAGGCATAAAAGTTCTTTCTTACCCTATAAGATTTCTCGAGATTTCAAAATGGTCTTGTTAGTATTAGGACAAATCCTTTCACAATTTCCACAAAAGCAGAGATAGCCAACCTATTACACACAATAGTCCAGTGGCAATGACAGTTGCCTTGGATGCATTAGATATTCAGCTGGGTTTGAGTCCCTATTCATCTGGATTCAGAAGAGGAAATTGAACCAAAGTCACATGTCGTAATGGATAATGCCTTAACTATTAGGCTTTGGGTATTGTAATGCAGATTTCTCTCAAGTTTCACGTTGAGCAGTTCCATTTTCAATAACTTAGTTATTTGCCATTTGAAATTAAAGCTTTTCAACAAAAGTTTCTTTAAACTACCGTTCATATGAAAGAGGTTTCAGGTTTGATAAGCAATGATTTCTATCTAAAACTCTGTTAACTTGAAAAATTCCCTACCAGTGTAAAGGCAAATGCAAATAAGTTTCAGACTTTTGTAAACAGTTTTGATTTGGTTTTTTTTTTTCCTCCCTTTATGGCAACACTAAAGAGGGGACAGTGAGACCAGACCATGCAATCTTTTTGCTTTCAAGATATCAAGTTGATTTAAGGCAGAGGAATCATTGTGACTAATAATTTATCAACAATCTTCTAATATAAAATAAAAACAACAAAATTCACAATAAAATGAAAAAAAAAAGCTTGAAAATTGATCAAAGGCAAACTCAACAGTATTCATATTACCTTTTTTTTCTTTTTTTTTGACAATGCAGTTGACACTTTTTAAACTTAGGAAGATAAGGCTTTAATCTGAGTTTTAACTAACATAGGAGCCATCCTTACTGTGATTTCTTTTTTCCATTCCTACCTGCAATCATGCAATACGTTGTTTCCAAATTAAATACTAAATTTTGTGTGCTTGGAACCACAAATCTGTTTTTAATTTCTATACCCTGCCTTACATTTGACTATTCTCTGACTCTATCAAGATGCTTATTGATCGCAACTTTTAATTATTATAATTGCCTTATGTAGGGCTTCCCAAATTACACTGATCCAAATCAACTTGAACCACGTAATATAATTTATCCAGTTATACAACAGCTATTCTTACTCATGGCTTTTAAAAATTTTCCCTTCTGTAGAAACACTTCCATTTCCTCCACTCCTCTACTCAATTTCCCCATTCCAGTTTTCTTTCGGTCCTCTCTATCCTTCTCTGTCACTATGTGGGTTGTTACGGGCGGGGGTTTAGCTACTTATCCCATAATTGTAACACTGGGACCTATGCATTCCCTTTAACATACTAACACCCAGTTCTCTCCAGAACAATCAAGTCAGCACTGTGCTAATCAGTTCTCTCTACCAGTAGGTTCCCATGCACACCTAATCATCAACATGATATTGACTCCCAATCTGTATCAATTGATGTCCTGTTTACTGCAAAAGGAGAGACAGTGTTAAATTGTACAAATGGTAGCCCTTCTGAAGACAGATTATGAGCCAGTGAAAGTGGAAATGTAAATGCTGCCAAATGAACTGCACATAAATCTACTCAGCCAATAACCAGGATACGGATTACATCCTTCCTACTTCTGCTGAGTGCTATCCTACTACATAAAAAGCTTCACTGCAATGAAAATAGACACTAGCAAGGCAGAAAAAGACTTTTCTTTAAAACCAACTGCCTGTCTTGAGTATAAGTTTCTATTCCCACCTCCACAAATGCCAATTTACCATATTATAAAGCAGCAATAATTCACATTTGGATACCAAAATAGGTGATACATCTACCGCCAGAAAAACAATGTGCAATTAATCACGTGAATCCTCCAGTGTTTTAAACAGGTAGAAACAATAATAAAACAACTGCCAAGGAAATCCACAGTTCTAATTTTAAACTGACTATAGCTCTTCAGACTGAAAATAAGTCACAGATGTAGTTTTCAAAATTAGCATTTCTATTAAAAGGAAAACCAGATTCATCATAGTTCGTATTAGACATTGACTTACTCACCAGAATAATTCCACTGAGGCAGATAAATGCATTTGCATGAATAAGGACCTGCACTTGAAGGACTTAATATAAACATGCATATTGAAAAAACAATTAAATGATAGCCTAGGAGTTAGGTCAGAATTTTTGACAAACATTATAACTGCAATGCAATTAATTTAGTTGAGTATTCCTGAGTTCAGATCTAAGACACACTGTTCTACACAACCGCCTCAAAAGCAATTTCACTTTTTGGAGCTTCATAACACCCTGGCTCATATCTCTCAATGCACTTCTCAACAACAAATTCTTCCTACCATCTTGTTTAATTATAACACACTCCTTTAAAGTTAGCCTATGTTTCAAAAACAGGCTCAAAAAATCCCTCAGTTCTATATTCAAAGGAGCTGTTAAACTCAACTAATTACAGGCTTAAAAATATGGGAAACCAAAATGAGATATGAGGAGAATTCAGGCACCTCCACCCCAAACAGTGAATCTCAAGCCCCTCTGTCTCATCCTGAAGATGTCTGTTCTCTGAATACAGTACATATTTTGATGGTAAGATTTGCCAGACACAGGAGCTGCATCTATGTGCATGGACAGAATTTACCTACCTGGAGGTACTGAACAGCTCACTGCACAGCTTACGTCTAGCCCTGACTGAGGTCTAGAAGCGAAGCCAGCCCCTGCAGAGATGATCTGAGGAGTTTGATCCAACAGGTGTTCTCAAAGCCAGCTTAAGCCAACCTAATAAACACCAACCAGGTGGGTTTCCTACAAAATTCTTCAGGTGCTGTTTCTTCCTGAAATGGTACATGAGCAGCAGTCATTCCTAGCCTAGCAGTAGGACTGCTCATTCCAGAAGCAAAATTCCCAGGTCCAATTCCTTCTTCAGTTTAGGACTCTGTAAGACTCAAAGCAATGTCTTTCAGCATAATGTTCTAATCAATAGGCTACAGGCTGCATTAAACAGTGGGACAAGGATAAGGATGTATTAAAGCTACTCTATGGAAGCTGTATACTTGTACAGAAAATAATTCAAGATTCACTGGGCCAGGGAAAGAACACAAGAGGGAGCAAGAGTCTGTAGCCTAGTGATTTGGCCACTCAGCTGGGAAAAGAAGTCCTGGGTTCTTGGCCTTTGCTCCATAGAAGGTTCACACAATTTATCTAACAGCCTTTCCATAACGTAAGTCCTAGCTTGAATCTGGCTACCTTTTCCTTCTTGATCTGTCTATATTCTATATTCTGTGTAATCACAGTTATCATTTTGAATTTCGCAAACATCAACGTGTCTTTTGCATGGTTTTAACAAATTTTAAGCAGAAAACATCAGTAAAACTGAAATGTGCTAAGACCCCAACACATTTCATATTAATTTTGCTTTATAGGTATAAAAGTTACAAGAATTTACTTGAGAGCAGGTTAAAAATTATATCAAAATGCAAATGTGTCAATAACGCTGCTTTGAATTACTAAGTTGGAATTTATTTTTTCATCTCATCTTTCTCAGGATGTGGTAAGATTTTCAAGAAGTTATAACAATTGTAATAGAGGTCTAATATCTTAATTGTGCTCAGTTTCAGTTTCTGATTCTTATTTAGTAAGTAGTATTTTCCTTTGCTGGTTCTCATTCCCTAGCACAACACTGCAATGTCATGCAGGCGTCTCTTTAAATCCAAGCAAGTTTACCCTGAAATTCCCACTCCAACAATTTTATGGACATATTTCTGTTTTTGCTAAACATTCTTTTTATAATAGCTTCATTTTGGGCCTAAGCCTAAATAACAGAGTCCCTTTAAAAAAATATTCCATGCCTCAAAACATATTACAAAAACTGTTATATCAAGGCAAGTTATGCAACAGCTCTCTATGGTTTTAGCATATTTACTCTGTCACGCCATATGTGAGACTGCAGCCTCCACAACAAAACCTTTACACACTGAAGTCATTATCTCTGTGAAGTCTGCAACTGGCATTTAAAACTTATTGATGGCCTGGGTATTGGTGGCTCAGTAGGCAGCACTCTTGCCGGAGGCCCAGAAGGTCAGAGGTTCACATTCTGCTCAAAGAACAAGTTGGACATATTCCAGGATTGTGTGTGGGCTGTGCTAGACTCCTAAAGGGGCAGTCCTTAAGACAGTAAGAGAAACTTTGTCTGTCTTGTAGATATCAAAGTCCTCTTGGAAATGAAAAAGGAAGAGTAATAAGCAAGTTTATTTGCCCAAAGCAAGTGAACAAAAATGAGTGTACTTGCTGAGGACTTGGATTGAGTTGCGTGCGATAAATACAAAATGGTACGAGTAGAGTACACTGAGCAGCTCTAAACAAGCCATTTTGGGCTTTGTGGTCAGCATACGTTCAAGAGAAAGGCACAGACTGCCAGGCATACTTAGTCTTAGCTAACCTCCTTAATAGCAGAATGACTTCAGATTCAGTTATGCAATGGAACTATGACAGACACGTGTGTAGGTTCAGAATGCAAGGAATTGAAAGAAAAATGCCGGTGAGACTTCAGAGCATACTATATAATTAATGAAACAAATCTTCAGCCAAACATCCAAGTCAATTCTAGCAACATATAGAGAGAATAATATAAATGGAGATTCAACCTGCTCTGGTGTTAAAACTTTGAATATCCCAGATGTCTCCCTCCTCCTCTTCTTCTTTATAGACAGGTAAAGATGGATCTCTTGAAGGAACTGGGGATCACACTCTAGGCAAAGGTTGGACAGGTGATCAATGTACAGCATGAGATTTTGCCGTGGCTATGTGCCTCCAACAGTGACTGGATCATCTGGTTTAGAAAAAACAATTAAAAATTTGCTAAATATTTGCTAAATAACTACTTCGGGGGAAAAAAATAGCAAAATAGAAAACAAGTATTTTTTATAACATGGAATGCATCACAGAACTTCTTCCCATAGTTATGTAGTTGATTTCAGAAATCTAATTTAACACTTAATACACTAATTTTTCAATTTCTTAGAAGTCAGCTTTTAGACAATTTATCCCATTTCCATTGGCAGATAGTGTTTGATAGTTACTGATGATATATGAAGTTATTTATACAAATTTCAATTTTTTAAAATTTTTTTTTTGTTGTTGTTGTTGTTATCTAATACATCCATACAAAACGGCAAGGCCAAGACTGGTCTATTACTTAAACAGGCTTTGGAGCAAGGCACTATTTATTAGCCAAATGGGATTCTACCCTGTAGTGCACTTCAGGGAGGTATACATGGAGGTTAATGTTTGTTAATGAAGATTCATCTCCCAGCACTCCCTTCATTGTCAATAGACTGGAAGAGCCTTTTCTAAAGGACCATTCAGAGAACCTAAAGTGAGGCTTTTTGGTCTAACGTTTAGGAACACCATCTTTCATCTACCTTGTACACAGTGTACATAGTGCTTTCATTTTTTACCATCACAGAAAAACAAATAACACCCCTCTCCCCAGAAATTTCCATTAGTATAATGGACCTTTAGGCTTAGGCTTGGTGAAATCAAACTATATTTAAGCAACAGTGTTTACAAATAGTAACAGAGATGAATTACAAGCATCGTATCTTTAAGCTATCACACAACTAATGTGTAAGGCATGATCTTCCTAAACAAACTAAGTTAATATGGCATTATTTCTGGGAACAGAGGAACTCATAACGTAATCCCAGTGCCAATTTGCAATGAATTATGAGTTAATTTTATTGCTAAAATATGAAAAGAGGCTATTTTAAGGAACGAAGGATGTCCTCTTAACCTGTGACAACAAATTTGTTTGGTTTTTTCTCTTCTCAGTAAGAAAGTAATTAGGTTTTTTTTCCAATAAAAATATCCTTGTCCATATATAAACACTCCTGGTAATCATGTAATTACCTTACCCAATCAGATTAAATTGCTGTCAGTTGAATTCCCACTGTTGATTAACTTTCGTGTACTCTAAACCTAAATGAAGTCTTTGGTAAAGTCACTTAGTCATTTACAAAAGTGTCTCTATGATTCCAAAAACACAAACCAGCAATATATTATTTGCTATAATCATCAAATATCCAAGGTCAAGGACAGATCACAGTGGACCCCTTTTTTAAAACCCACAGAAACACAGAATTAAACTATGTTGCTTATTTTTGTGTTCCTTGCCACGACTTCTAAATGTAATAGTAACCTTTGACCCCCACACATTAAACACCATAATTATGTAATTAAAACTAATTATGCAATTTAACATACATATTTTTGTCCTACAACAGGCAGGTCAATTACCTCACTCATTGACCTTGGAAGCTTTCACAGTTTAAACAAAACAATGAGGCTTTCAATTAATTTTGAAGTACAAACAGAAAAGGAGCAGCAGAACCAAAAGTCTTCAGCTGATATTGCACTGATGGATCACTTAAAAATATTTTCATTTTGCGTAACATAAAATAAATCCATTGATAGAAAAATTCCAAACGTCTTTCTTACACATTTCTATCATGAGAAATGTGACACATTTGTGAACAGATCATACATGCGCATTACTTGCCAAATGCAAGCAAGCAAGGAGATGACACTTTTTTCTTTGCCCTATTTCTTTTCTTCAATATGGTTTCCGTTGTTTCCTCCTATACATGCCTTCCTCTCTCCCTGTATCATCTTCTTTTTCCTTCCCCTTTTTCCTTTGTTATATTCTCTGTTCCATTCCTAGCTGCAAAACTTAGTAGGAATTGATACATTATCAAACCGCTGCAGCCCTCCTCCTTTCCAGTTTCAACTTGCATCCCTAAACCCATCCATGAGATGGAGTTCCTTATTAGCTCCTGTCACCAGTGACTCCTGCTGAAGATAATCCAGCACAATGAGGGAGAACTCTGGACTGCAGAAAGCTACAAACGTGGTGTACGCTCTAAAAATCATTCTAAATTTTGCAGGCTTTACTCTCTTTATACCTCCAGGTAAGCTCTATATACTGCAGTGAAAATTTTTACAGTTGTGCAACAGAGACTTGTTCAGTACCTTGTGTCCAAGTATCTTCTTTCTTTTCATAGAGTAAAATCAGCACCACAATTCAAGTACATTATTATTTTTCATAAAACTAAATCCCACAAATTAAAGAACAATTCATAAAGCAAATATAAGCCTAGGAGCTCTACTTTTAAAAGGAGCCCTTTCTGACATCCTGGTTTTTTAATTGCTGTGTTAGCCACGAGCATTTCCACTGAAGTTAAAAGGCTGTGAAATTAAATAATAGACAATACATATAGGTATATACAAGGCATATCAATCAAACTTTAAGTCATTTTCTCTAAACCTTGCTTAATGCAGAGTATCAACAGCACAGTTTGTGTTTTGGTGTCATTCCTGACACCATTTTTGCAGTCCTTTTGTTTCTCTGCTGTAATTAGGCCTGACTTGCACTGGGAGCTTGAAAACCTATCAGTGAACCTTTGACATAATGGAAACAAGGAGTACTGAACTCTGAATGAGGGGTTACAACAGGAAAGAAACAATTTAAGATGGTAGTAGGCCTTACTGCAACATTAAACCTCAAATTGGATCTGATTTATGTAACATAAACCAATGTATTAAAATAGTGCCCCAAACTTCTGGACAATAGTTTAAAGGAAAACAATACAGTGCATGTGTGGAAACTCTGTCCAGGGAAGTGGAGGAGATTATTCCTTATAGTCTAATTTAAGAAAAAAGGTTCCTTCTGTTTTGAACAGAACATTAAAATTCTAATTCAGCTCACAGAGCATCCCAAACAGAGCAGCAAAGGAATGTGTGAGAGAGTCCAAATATGGTGCTATTGAAATGGTGGATTAGAGGAATTGGGACAGAATCCTACAAGTGGCAGGAGATCAGCTTCACAAACAGCAGGATGTTGCTCTTTCCAGACATGAGTGACACAATACAGGCAAAACAATCAAGATTTCAGCTGATAAATTTATGCATTAGGAAAAGGCCTTGCTGTACAACGTTTATACTCCACAAACTTCTAGGTAAATTCTGCAGACCTCATTTACATTGGTGCGCACATTGTCCTATATGAGCATGTCATGATAATCATTTAAATTAGAATCTTTTCTAACATAAAGAGATTCATTTTTAAGGGCCAAAATGCAGAAAAGGCAGTGGATGAAGCCAAAAGTTTTTGTAGTTTGACACAGCTTCAGTTCTGCCCTGTGCAATTCTATGTGTATTAGGTTAAATACACGTAACATTAATAACACAAATTAAGTAGAATATCTAGAATAAATCAGTAATAGAATCTGCTACCCTATTCAGTATTTATAGATTCTGTACTCTGGAGTAGTATTAGAGAATTTTTCATACTTTGAAGGAAACAGTTGCATTTTTACAGAGACATATTGCGATATTAAAATGAGATGCATCGAGAGATCATTTTAATGTCTATATTTGATGGGACAGGATTTTAGAAAATTGCACTACACTTTATTTTTCACTTACACTATTTTCAAAAGATCTTTTAAAATACTAAGATTCCACTTACTTTCTGTCTTATCCTCTGAGCAACTAGAAGAAAATTTATTCAATTGGTTTTTAGCTAGAGAAGCACAAAATATCATGCAGGAAACATTCATCTGTCTTCTCCAAATTCTTCCCTGCACTCCACAAAATATCACTTCCGATTAATTGCTTTAGTAAGATTCCAGTCTCAAGTAAAAGCCATACTTTCCCTTGACTCTTAGTTTATTGTGAGAACACTTTCAAGTCATGTGGGACCTGCAGGAGGCCTGGTAGTGAGCTAAAGAACACTGTTGCACACCACAGGTTCATCCATTGCAGAACCCTTTCTTCAGTGGTTGCTCCTGGTACAGTCCCTCAGTCTAAGCACCCTTCGCAGCTTACATTATCATCTCAGCATTTACAGCCTCTGGTGGAGTTCCTTCCTCTTCCCCATGAATTAATCAAATTGCTTTCTGATGCAGTAAAAACTTTGGCACTCACAGCACAATGTAGCGATAACTCCACAGAAAAATTGCAGTTTCTAGAAAGAAGCCATCCTCCCTGCCCGCTCACATTTCCCCCCCATTTTTCTTAAACTCTCCATCTGCTCATTTTATTTGATACTGATAGTTGGGGCTCTTCAGCCTGGAGAAGAGAAGGCTTCCAGGAGACCTTAGAGTAGCCTTCCAGTATCTGAAGGGGGCCTACAGGAAGGCTGGGGAGGGACTATTTATAAGATCTTGCAATGACAGGACAAGGGGCAATGGGTTTAAACTGTCAGAGGGAAGATTTAGACTGGATGTTAGGAGGAAGTTCTTTCCAGTGAGGGTGGTGAGGCACTAGAACAGGTTGCCCAGGGAGGTTGTGGCTGCTCCCTCCCTGGAGGTGTTCAAGGCCAGGTTGGATGAGGCCTTGAGTAACCTGTACTAGTGGGAAGTGTCCCTGCCTATGGCAGGGGGTTGGAACTAGATGATCCTTGAGATCTCCTTCCAACCTTACCACTCTATGATTCTATGATATTAATTGTCATAAGAGGGATAGTAAGTAGTTGATTTTGCTTCACTTCATCAAGGCTGATTTTATACTTCTTGGAAATTCACAGGCATTTGGTTAAACATTCTTAGTTCTCCAGTTATCAATTATCCAGTTGATTGTTTTCATTCAGAAATGAGTTTAAGAGGCAGCTGAGCCTTTGAGAACAAAACCGATAGTGAGCAAAGGCCATCCGGAAGCACAAGCGCACAGTGTTCCCCTGCCATGGCTTGTGTAACCACACAAGATGACCACAACGTTTGCACCAGACACCTGAAGACCGTATTTCCTGAGCTCTGGGAACATGACAGATGATGTGTTTTGATAATTTGATGGACACACAAATAGATCTGTGGTCATTTCTTCTGGAGAAGGACCAAATTTCAGAGAAGATCAAGTTTTTGCCAGCTGGCTTCAGCCTACGGATATTGTCACAAGTTGCTCATCTGTGATGTTAATGTGTATGATTTCTGGAGCTCTTTCATCAGGAATTTTACTTGAGGTATTATTTATGTATTCTTATGTCAGTTCTGTTTGGGTGGCTAACTTGCTCCTCTCCCTCCCAGCTACCTGAGTCATCCTTATTTTATTCAGACATTTGCTTATGAATAAAGATGTAGTGTTTCAGGTGTGGAAAGGAAGAGGCAAGATTTGAGTAATAGGCTGCACTTGATGATCTCGAAGGTCTTTTCCAACCTGGTTAATTCTGTGAATTTGAAACAATGTAGAAAGAGCATTTAGAAGTTCTAACTCTAGCCTCCTGCTCAGCTTAAAAATGCTGAGACAATGCTGCTTTTCAATTACCTGGAGCATTTTGCAGTTATTGAAATATGTAGTCATCTTGTTCTCATCACTACAGGGAGTGCGACTTATTTACATGTACGGATGCACTGCACATTTAATAGCATGTTTGGTACAGAGCAGAGTAGCTCTGTAAAAGCTGATTAAGACATTATGCTGAACTTAAAATTGGATGCTTTGTGAATATCTGCATCTTGGCCTTTCCCCAATGTCTTCCCCCTACAAAGTGAGAGAGGACAGCTGGAGCAGACTAGCTTTCTGTACACCAGACACTTTTCTTTTTTTTCTTTCCTTTTGAAGGCATTACTTGCATGTTATTACATTTACATAAAGGTTCTTTATTCTTCCCCATATATAGTAAATTGAACTCCAGTATGTGAACATTTCCCCCCAAACACAAAATAGAATTATCCTGTCATTCAAGCTTTTCTCCCCTATTACAATGAACTGATGCAAATCTATTTTTGTTTGGTCTGGTTTATGCTGACAGTAATTAATTCTAAAGCCTACAGCACAAAGACATACAAGTATCACATATGTTTTTAATCTACAGGCAAGTTATCCAATTATTTTAGGTAAACTTTATGATCACAACCATTCTTCCCAACTCTGATATGATAGGTTATTTTCTTCTTAATGGCTTAAGACTCATATACACTGCTATGGGGAATATACTCTTGAACATTCCTCATGTTTTACCTCCTGATCTTGAAATAATAATATAATCAATGAGCACATTTTGTTTATACTTATTAGTAAAACTACTCTAAAAGCATGATGGGAAATAATATTCCACGCCTTAGGACTCAAACGAGTTCTCTTTATAAATAGCGCTTGTGTAAATCACAGACAAAGTTGACAAATTTCATGGATTAGTCATGGTGAAAATATCAGATTTCATGGTTTAAAACAGATTAATAGGAAAATCATATTAGAATTCTGATTATCCAAATTCTGCCTGTTGTTGAAGGATGAAATGAAAAATAATGATAGTTCCGAAGTCCATTCGCTTATTTACACTTACTTGCACTGAGTCACATACAGAGCATAAATCTTCCTCATCAACCAAGTGCCTTGTAAAACCTCTGACATCTACTTTTAGCTACATTAGGCAAGACACACTAGACCTGGAACATCAGGAATTTGAGAGGTTATAGTACATTCGAGCTACTTCAATGCATTTTTCCATCAAATTATCCAGAGGTGAACATATTTTGTTACCTTACAGAAAAGTGTTAACTAAAAGAAGAAACAGACTTTGACATAAAAGCTGTTATTTTCACAATTATTAACATTTGCTGCATTTAATTAAAAACTAGGGAAAGACTCTTCTAAAGAAGTTCCACTTCAAGAGAGTATTCTGGTAAAAACATAAAATTCATACCACAGAAAAACAACATTTGGAATTAAAAGAAACTATCAGTTTTCATCTAAAACTTCATGGCTTTTAAGTCTTCCATGATGATGTAATTTAAAGTGTGGCCTTATTTAAAAGAGAGGTTACATACTACCATGTGATTCAAAGAGACTTGTTGACTTTATAACTATTTGGCTTGATGCCTACATCTTTTCTACTTAGTTGTACAGACCACTTGTCCTCTCTGCGTATGAAGACAGACAATTTGTCAGACATTTGCTTTAAGTTTCTTTCTTTGTCTTCTTTGCAATATCCTTCATATACATCCTGGTCATCAATATCATATATCTGACTGGAGGATGGAAATTCATTTGTGTCTCCATCTTATTTCCTTTGCATGCAATCCTCCTGGGTCTTATAGGATGTACTTAATAAAAACCACATTATTCTGCTAAAGGAAGTCCTTGAGCAGACTTTGAGAAGCAGTATGGCAAATTAGTTTCAGAACGTGGAAGGTCAGATTGGAAATAAAAAGCTGCAGTTATCTGCAGTATTTTCTGCAGTTCAGGGGAAAAGAAAAAAAAAAAAGAAAGGAAAAAGAAGAAAAAAAATAATCAAAAAGAGGTCTAACTTTCAAGAAAGGATTTGTTTGATTGTTTTCCTTCAGCAAGATGGATTAATTTATCCAGAAAAATAATGTGCTGGACAATAGCTGAAATTAACCAGAAATAGCTTTCAGTTAAATTCACATTTTTAATGTATGATCAATCACGCTTCTGTTCCAAGTATATTTAAACACTTTTTTTCCCCACGATCTTAGAATATTATTTGCCACAAAATCTATACTATTCAAATAGTTTAATGCAGAAATATGTTTGAATTTGAACATGACCAGTTCAGAGCTGTATTTGCAACCCTAACTCTGCCCCCTGGTGTCAGTAAATTATGGTTATTTCCAACTAACGATCACACATTTTTCACTCTAGGATCTCAATGTCATCCTGTTCTCAGGCTAAAATGTCTCTTTATGAGTCCAGTTGCCTTTCAATACTACCAGAAGTTTTTAAACTGCTGCCTTTGCTGAGTATGCATCTCCCTGAAACTGTTACCACTTGCTTCCCAAGCTTCTCTGTGCTGCTCATCACCATATCTGGATATCACCAGAACACTACGAAACTGCTTTCTGCATGTTCTTTGTGATATGAAAAGAACATTACAATCTGTGTGGGAAAAGATGGTGCACAGACACTGGGCACAGTTTCAAAAGACTTTGTTGCAGATGCCTTGGTCATTTGCTATAATGCATTAGGCTTACTTGTGTAAAGTTCTTCTTGGTTTATCTTCCTTTTCATTTTTGAAGCAGTTGGATACACTTTAACACTTACATTTGACACATCTCTGTAAAATCGAATTGTACATTTTAGTTTCCTCATTTTGCAGATGTTAAAATGACTTTTGCTCAGGCAGCCCAGAGAACTGTCAGAAACAGCCTAAAACTCTGAACCACTCCTGGTCCCCTGGTGACAATTATGGTACTTGCAGTACCATAATGGCAGTGTTTTCATTGCTCTGAGGTACTGTAAACACTCTATCCATCTGAAGCAGGTCATGACTGAAACAAACAGAAATTCACACAATACCTCTATTTTGGTCTACACAATTTGTTAGCACATAAGAAATCTGTAGCAAGAGAAAAGATATGGCTAAGTTGACCAATTACATTATTGTTTGCCTCTCCTACAGTCACTATCTAATTTAATATGCAAGTGAAGAAGGTATTTAGTAGAATAGATAGCAAGCATGAAAAAGCAGAGAGATGCTATGGAAAAGACAGTAAATGGATGTAGAACTGAAAGCATTGCAACATGCACCTAAGCAAACCCAAATAATTATAAAATTATAAGCTACTTTAAAACTAGCATCTCCTAACTTCCAGACTTTTGACTGATGTTGTAACCTCCACTTCATTCATTCATTCATTTTGTTGAATTGCAACATGTATTAAAAGACAAAACTTCCCACTTTAATGATGTCTCATCAGTAGCAGAAGCAGAGTTCAAGCTCTTAACAGTGACAGATATACACTCTCTAAAATAAACCTGTAGTGATCCGTGTTGGAAGCTGAAATATAACATACCTCAGCATTTTGTTATTGTTAAGATACACTGGAGCATAAATCTCTGAACAAAATCTGAGTGTCCTCTCTCTAGTGGCCATGTAAAGTAAAAAACAGTGAAAACAGGGCTTCTGATTCTTTACACCTAGCAGATTTTCCTCCCTCTTTTGAAATGGATCCCATCCAAAAATCAGCTGGACTTCTAAGACAAGCCTTTTTGTTGATTTCACAGTTAGGTGACATACAACTCGGAGCAGTCTGAGCAGCGCATATGGCCAGGTTAAATATATCAGATCTACTCTTTGTTTTCACCATCTGGTTTTCAACCACACAGACCTCAATGGATTTCTCATTATCTGTTCTAAGATCAGTAAAATAGAATCAGCCACAAAATTTAATTAAATAAATTTATTCATAGAGGCAATGAAGACAAGTAATAGCCTCGGTCAAGTCAATCAAAGCTCATGTTTTCTGTCACAAGAGCAGATTAAAATTCAAATATTCTCAAAATTCCAATTTACTCTCCAATAATGAACTTAAGCATTTTGCATCTGTACCTTTTTTTTCCTCACCAGTGAAAAAAAATACTCTAATTTTTTTTTGGTTCTTAACGTTTTAGGGTACAAGAACCGCAAAGGACAGGGTTTAATTTTCTATTAACACTGAAGGGAACAAAAACCCCTCAATATTTTCTTTATAAATCTAAAAAAGATTGTTAAAAAAATTTTAAAAAAAAAAAAAAGAAAGAAAGAAAAAAAGAAATAAGATAAACCATAAAGGAATACAAATTTTGGACTAAATTTGGTCAAAGCTTTGACATAATAAACTCTCCCCCATCTGATCATTTACTGAAAGAAATAAGTAATCCGTGTTTGTAAAGTATTTTAATGACCTCAGATGAAAATTACAGAAATTCAAAGCAAGTGTAATTGTTGTTATTATGATTAAAATGTCTAGTTCTGCTCACTTCGTTCATTGCCTTAAGTAACACAGTGGGTAGCCTGTTATTACCATAGGAATAAACTTTTTCATCAAACACTCTTTATAAAAATATTTCCCTGGAAATGTAACACAGCATGTAGCAAGACTACTACATTTTTCCATCAACTCTCAGTACATGCAGCATAGGCACTGTATTTAGATAATTTTATTTGAGCTTTTTGGCAATAGTTCCTCTCAAGGAACCTGAAGTTTAGACTCTGTTATCCCCAGGCCAGCTTCACTGGAATTTTTAATATGGCACTGTCTATTCAACAGTTGTGTGTAAAATGCCCATAAACTGGCCAGAAAAGAGCTGAAGGGCTAATTGCCTTTTAACTTCACTGTGATGATAAAGTCACGCAGAAAGAAAGGAAAAACTCCCACTGCTTTAACAAGTTTATCTGACTGCCACTTTAACATTCTCTGTCTGCATGCACTTTAGTGCATTCACCAATAAAAGGATAAAAGCCTTCAAAATCCTGTGCCCTCAATAACTAAGGAGGTCCGGATTCAAAATGTCTGCTTTGCTGGAATTGGCCCATTAGGTCAGTGTTTGTGTGGTACTTCATTGCAACTATGCAGGACATACCAAGAAAAATTTTCCTTTTGATGCAAAAGATTACAAATTGTTAGGAAATGGAGCGGGAGAAGAGAAAGATGGAAACCATTTTGAAACAACAGTAAAAAGCAAAACTACTCACAGATGAAGGGTGAAATAGTGCCAGTCACGTCAGTAGTGAACTCTGCATTGACTTAATGGGCCAAGGATTTCATCTCCAAATAAAATAGAGTGCAGATGAATATAGCATGATTTAATTTTTAATGCCAGATAAATGCATCGTCTCAATTTTCAATTATTCTCCATTCCTTTGACTGCATTTTATATTCTTCTCTTCTATACTTCCCCCTCTTCAAACACATATGAATATATATTTTTTTCATCTGATCAATAACAAGGGTTTCTGCTTAACTGCTTTTCTACATTTTTTGCACAGTGCTATTTCTTACCGATCTGTAATTAAAAGCAGGAACCAATGAATGTCAGCTATAGAGAAAAGGTGTGTTTTTCTCTGCCAGCTGAGTGATAACCACTCTTGTGCTACTCAATTCCACAAAATGAGATGGTCAGTAAAAGACATTTCACAGAATGATTCAAAGGAACAAACTATTCCTAGACCTGTATTTTCACTTTGACCAGAGAAGAAACACAATCAGCTCTGATACTGAATTGACCTGTTCCACTTAATAAAATAAAAGAAGCAGTAGAAGCATTGTGATTGCCAGCTGCAAACCACCAAGTGTTGTTTTTCTATTAAAAATCAATTCCATGTTTTTCTTATTGAAACCTGGAAAGAGTATAAAATACGAAATCCAATGGAATTTCTATAGAAAAGAATACTGTTAGCAGTGAAAGTCCCTCAAGTTCTCACCAAAGCAAATGTTATATATCATATTACAGTCAAATTTAAAAGCAGAAGTTCAAACTAAAAATGTGCATTGGAGTCTGTGCATTAATATACTTATTTCCATACAGTTCTGCATTTCCTTTCTCCATCACTCCATAATTTGTTCCATATTTTGTTATTTTTTTCACAGTTGAAGATACAGTGTTCCACATCTGAGTGATAAAAGACTGCACTAGATGGAAGTACAGTGAAATGTTAAAAAACTAAGTGAAAATTTAGTGAAATTTTCAATTTATAAGGTAGTTTAAAAAAAAAAAGAAAGAAAATATAGTGCTCAGGGAGACCCAGACTGTTCATATTCAAAGTAAAAAATAAACAACTTTGCTCTCCTTACCAATTTAAAATACCAATACCTAAGGGAAGCAATGAATTTATCCATAACAATACACTACTTTTAGGTTGTCACTGCAGTTCAGGAGTATTCTTTAAGCTTAGATCTTTGTTACTAGATTAGAAGGCAGAGTAAACTAAAAGATCAAGCTAATCTAGGATAAAGTTCTTTTCCACAGTTCAAAGGCATTGGCCTTTCCACAGGTTCAATTGCAGGTTTCTTTGAAGATGTGCCCTAAAGTTCATTAAAGAAATTTCACTGACTTGAACTGATTTTAACATAAAAAAGATAATGCGAGAGCTTCATTGCCAGAAAGAACCTGACAGGCTGGCTTTGAAGCCTTTTTAGGTGGTATTAGGTGGTTTTTTTTTTATTCTTCCACTAAAAGCCTACTTTATTTAAACAGATCTTTATGTTTAAATCCTTAAGATAACTAAAAAAAAATAATGAAAAACAACTTGAAAACTCAGATTTAAAAAATCTAGTAAAAAAAAATAAATTTAAAACTCATTATTTAGTTCTTTCTACAGAATTCAAACTCGGCATCACTGATTTTTCCCCCC